>VZTR01026410.1:310430-323289 GCA_013400775.1 Chaetops frenatus
GAGAGGAGAGGAGAGGAGTGGAGAGGAGAGGAGAGGAGAGGAGAGGTGAAGGAGAGAAGAAGGAGAAGTGAAGGAGAGGAGAGGAGAGGTGAAGGAGAGAAGAAGGAGAAGTGAAGGAGAGAAGAAGGAGAAGTGAAGGAGAAAGGGAGTGGAGAATGAAAAGGGAAAAAAAACCCTAGAATGTGTTTTATTTCCCCAAGTCATGTGACTACCTTACTTCTCTAGGTTCCCTTACAAGTACATTTGTTGTTTCCTTACCTGTTTGCCGTTGTTATGAAGCTACTCATATTCTAAGAACTTTTTGTCACATCACATTCATGTCTGCACAAAACTGATATGGTTCTAAAGCCACCCCTGCTGAATCACCCTCCAAAGCAGAACAGACATGAAACAGTCCCTGCTCTCTGCTATTCCATTAGACCTTGTCTATTACATGTGAAAGGATTTTCCAGCAAACCTACACTAATATAATGCCAACAGAACTACCTCAGTGGAACTGTTTTGATGAACAAAATAATAAACCAGCAAAAAGACTTTTTTTTCCCTGATATTTTTCTGTCTGCCTCAGGCAATTGTTTTCATGCTTCTGACAGATACAGCAAGGATGGCAAAACTTTCTGTGTAGACAACAAATCCTGAGGGTTGTTGAACAGAATATTCACTACTGGTTGTGGTTGCTGCTTAGTTGCCTCTCTGGGCTGCCTTATTGAATGGGAGAGTTTACTTTAACTGGACAGTAATGGAGATTTTGGGTTGATGCCATTATTTTTTTTAATTTTCCTTTCTTAATGTTGCTTATTTAAAGAGACCACTAGGGTCTAACATTTACTGGTACTATAGGAAATAGAAACCAGGTGAAAAATACAAGTGCTTTAAGAAAGATCAACAGATAGGCAAAGGACTGGCAATGTTTGACCATTGGGATGTATTTACTGAAAGAAGACCCTTTTTGAAGGACAGACTCTGCCTAAGCAACTGTGGAAAGAGCCTTCTGGAAGCAAGTCTGGCAGAACTGATAAGCAGAGCTTTGAAGTGAGAAATGAAGGGTACAGAGTCAAAGACTTGAATAATCTCCACATACCCATAGAACACCAGAGGAGAAACTGTAGGTACATGAGAGTATGCCAAAGGATAAAGAAATTTAAGTAATCAGAATGGCAGGAAATAAAAATAAAGAAAGAGCAAACTATGAAGAGAACTGCTTCCAAGGTGGCAATACAGTGAGTGTCAGGTGCAGGTCTTGAAAAAACTGTGGTTGTGGGGCAGAGAAATATTTAACAATATATGTACCAGAAAAGGGAAGAGCATAAACTATGTAAGCTGGCAGAGCACAAGGTGGGACAGGTATATACTCGTAACAGAACAGAATAGCAATCACAGCTGGAACACTGGTCTCAAAGCACATGCATTATTCAGAAAAGCAGAGGTAAAGGTGAAGGTGGTGGCAGAGAACTGTGCATTAATGATATGAAACATGGCAAAGAAGGATGTGCAGGAAGAGTAGCAGGCAAAAGGCAGAATTTGCTCCAGTTAAAATCATTTTGGGGAAAGTTGGTAAAAGAGAGTACTTGGACATTGCAAGTCCCCTGATTTGTCTCTGGTTATGTGTAATGTCAGTGATGCAGTTAGAAAGACAAGTTTTACTGAGTTTATATCATGCAGGGAAATTTTTACCTTCCCAAATATGGATCAGGGATAACTACCACTAACAATGACATAATCCAGATATTTATGGATGTAATAGTCAGCAAATGTCTAAATAAAATTCTCACAGAACCATTAAAAAGTAGTACTGATTGAGACTTGGTTTTGGTAACTGATAACTGCAGCAAAAAAAAAAAAAAANGACTGACACTTCCTAATTAAATGGAACAAATAAGCGACTCTGCTAATAAGATTTTGCATTTCAAAAGGGCAGTTTGGAAAACTCTTGGAATTGATTATTAAAATCAGATGGATTGCAGAGTGTGGGCAATAAAATGGGAGAGAGGCCTGGAGCTTCTACTGCTCTGAGCAATGAAAAGTTTTGGGAATCTATGTACCAGACAAAAGAGAAAGTGTAACCACTTCAAGAGATGTGTTAGTACATTAGGTTATGGCTTTTAAAAGAAAAACCAGGTCTTAGGCAAGAAATGGACTAAAATGTGACAGGAAAGATCACACCAAAATCTTCCTGAGCTTTCTTCAATGATGTCCTACACAAACTCTTCCCTTGTGTTTGACTACAGCATTTGGCACAGCAGCACAGAAGATATTACCTGTTAGCTGGAACTCTGCAGAAAAATTATGTGTGTAATAAGGATGTAGCTCATAGCATACAGACACCACTAAAAAATAAAAGCATCACAAGACTGGACAGAAGCAATTAGGAAGGCACATCAAACAAAGTGTTGGGACAAATCTTGTTTCATATTCACAGAATTCACAGAATGTCCAGATTGGAAGTGACCTACAAGATCATCAAGTCCAACCCATGCCCTAACACCTCAACTAGATCATGGCACCAAGTGCCACATCCAGTCTTTTTTCAAACACATCCAGAGATGGTGACTCCACCACCTCCCCAGGCAGACCATTCCAACATTTTATCACCCTTTCTGTAAAAAACTGCTTCCTAATATCCAACCTGTATTTCCCTTGACACAGCTTGAGACTGTGTCCTCTCGTTCTGTCAATATTTTCATAAATGATCATGTTACTAGCACAGACTTCTAAATTTTTAAAGATGCAGCATTTAAACATACCATTAATTGAATAAAAAGCATGTAAAGACTCTGAAAACCAGTAAAGATTAAACAAAATATTTAAATGCAAAGTTACTACTAGCAGTACAATTTCCCCTATGTGCTCCAAGCTTATAAGTAAACAGAAATACCTGGCCATGCTATGCAAAGTGATTCTTATGCTACAGTATGACCTAGACGTCAAAACAGGCAACTAAAATCCAGTGAGACAGATATCAAAAAGTGTTAATGCTTTAGCAGAAAACTGAGGAAACCTTGTGAGCAGCTCTGAACACCCATGTTCAGGAAATCTTGATTTCAGCTGTGCAGAAGCACAACTACACTAAGGTTTCGGGCTTGTTCCCTGTACAGATCATTCACTTAAGAGCTGGATTCAATGATCCTTGTGGATCCCTTCCAACTCAGGATATTCTGTGAATGACATAACTTAGAATCAGAGAATTATCACAGAATATCCTGAGTTGGAAGGGACCCACAAGGATCACTGAAGTCCAGCTCCTGGCCCTGGACAGAACAATCCCAAGAACCACACTATGTGCCTCAGAGTGTTGTCCAAATGCTTCTTGAACTCTGGCAGTCTTGGTGATGTGACCACTTCCCTGGGGAGCCTGTTCCAGTGCCCAACCACCTTCTGTGTGAAAAAACTTTCCTTAATATCCAACTTGACCAGTAGGAAAAAAAGAAGAGGACTGGAATAACTTGGCTTGTTAAGCTGGGGGGAAAAAGAAAAAGAAAAAGAAAAAGAAAAAGAAAAAGAAAAAGAAAAAGAAAAAGAAAAAGGGGACGAAGGGAAATATAAGCCAACCACAAGAAATCAGAAAAAGCAGAAAATATTTTCTAGCTGTTAAAGTCATCAGTCTTGCTGTGGTGGACAGCAAGCACCTAATGGCATTTAAGACTGAGCTTGACACATTGCTGAAAGCAAATCTATGTGTTTATGACAAGAAGAGGTCTTGCTAGTCCAAGATAGTCTTGTGGGCTCAACTGTGGCTGAATATCTGCAGGAGAGATTAAAGGGAGAGATTTGTATAATGAAAGAAGACTGCAGATCTTCTATAGTGTTTAGTAGATCTTTTCTCAGCTTTTCAGTTCCAAAATATTGCTAGTTTGCCAAACATGAGCTGAAAGACACAAATTTTGAAAAAAAACTTTTCATTTCAAGTTGGAGCCATATTCTGAAGCTTGAGCCATGTAAGTGGAAGAACGTGGGTTTTCATGGAAAATGTAAAACATCTTTCTCAGACTTGTCTGACTACTCAGCTGAACTTTACCTTCTGAAATATGCAGACTGGCTATGTCCTACATAGAGAAAAAGCCCCATTCACTACCTACCTCCTAGTCAAACATCATCAAAAGTGAAAATAAAGTTGCCTAGGATATTTGTCTATTTCCATTTCATGTATATGCAGTTTGCCAGTTTGAAGATAAACCCATTTGCAGAGCTAAAGACTTGCTCTTCCTCTTGCAAGAGGCCATAGGAAATTACACATTGGCTTGGAGTTCTTACAGCTGAGCAGGTAGATATTTTCTTCTCTGCCCACGGGTCCATCTGCTTCTGCTGTTCCTCCAGAGAGGACCTTGGAGTGCAATTTTCAATAATAATAACAGCCCCCCTCCTCTTTCCCCCAGATATTTTATTCTGAAGGTGCTTGGTTATGCTTCTGCCACTGTTAGTCAGCCATTCTCTGTGTCATGCTGTACTCTTGAGACTCACTTGTTTGGTCTCCAGCTTGCACCATGACCCTGGCAATTTGCTTCTTTCCAGCCCAGTGCTGCAGACTGACTCAGCATGATGCCCTCCCAAGCTAAATGTGACTGATGCCATCATCACCACCTGGCTCCAGCTGATGCATGAGCCCTTGGAGCATAACACACACAAAACGCTTTGGTGCATGTATATTTCTTCCACCACTTCCCAGTCCAGCATCTCCTTTGCCTTCATACCTCCTGCTTGATAGGGTCTCGCTAACTAGAAAATGGAGAAAAAATTGAGTTTATTATGGTGTAGATTTAACTCTATACATGCTCTGTGTGCCAGACATGGGTAAAGAGTTATGTTTCAATCCATTGCAACCACATGAAAAAGTTCATTTCTGCCCGGTTTTTGTTTGGCTTTTGGAAGTCTTTGTTTTGTTTAATGCCTGGCTCCTAGATTCATGTTTTAATGCAGAAAATGTTTGAATAAAAGGGAGGGTTCAATTCACCCTGTCATGAAAAAACTTTAAGACCTGTTTCTAAGAATTACTCCAGCTTGGATTGCCAAAATAAAAATGCATTTCAGTTGGCATCACCATAAATTGATCAAACGAGCTCCAGGCTGGGGTCATTTTTCTGAAACCTGTCTGAGAGACATTGTTTGTTATGGGTGAAACACATTGGCACTCAAGAATAACAGTTCCTCCTCGCTACTGCTGAACCCTGAGCCAGTGCTGAATGCAGCACGTCCTTATCCACACTGCCTACAGATAGGTAAAACAAGATCCATCTACCCTAACTTCAGCCACCTGGGCAGGTATGCTATAACTAAGCTAACTGCCTGTCTGCCTGCTATCATTGACTGAGCCCTGCAGGCAGCTTCACAAGGTGACTCATCCCTCCTTTTGGTAGGTGCCTAAGCTAGCTGGCACGAACTCCCCACCTCTTTCTCTGCTGAATATACAGGGAGCCGAGACTTGGCCTACACATTAACTAGTATATGGCTAAAGTTAGTGAAGATAAATCCCATCTGCAGTTAGTGCTGGATCTGATAACTCAACTGCTAAAGCCCCATTTGAAATGCAGGCATTGCTTTTAGAAATAGGTATCATGAACTTATTGATATCAGATGTTGTCCATAAATGAGCAGTTCTAAAGGGAGGCCGGGGTGGGGGGAGGGATAGTAACCCCTTGATTGTGAAATTACATGATTACTAAATGAATATGATTCTTCAGCAGCCTGTTTTTAATGTTGGGGTTGTGTTTCTAATGAAGGAAAACATGCTGTATCACTGATCCATATCACAGTCCTCATGCTGTCTGCTATCGAGAAGGCAAGCTCTAAATACAATATCCATCAGATTTTTATTCATACCTGCAGAAATAGAACCATAAGGTTTTTCTTTTTTAAAATCAAAATACTCTCTGTGTAGTATATCTGATTCAAACCATATTGTTAGCAAGGTGGAACCTTGAAAACATTAAGATTTTTCTATGGTAAAAGTTAAAGATTAGAGGGCCCTGAGGAAACAGAACACATGGGCCAAAAGTTTTAAACCCAAATATTAAGGATAGTCAGCCAAGTCAAAATATTGGCATCTACATGAAGGGATTGTGAATTACAGAGAAACTGAGCACCCGCTGAGTCTACTTATTCCCTAGCACTTCTGAAAACTACTCCAACTTTAATTAAATACCTTCACATGGATGAGGTTGCTTCAATTCTGCACAAAGGAATATGTATGCTCCTTGCTTTACTAGAAGAATCCCAAAAGGGTTTGACCCCTTGTCTTTCTACACTGGAATGGGAAGAACAATGAGAGTAGCCTTTGGTTCTGCCAGAGGGGTTTTTCCAGTTAAATCTTAACTAACCCCCCCAGAAAACAAAACAAAACCAAGAAAACAAACGAAACCACCAAAAAACAGAGGCCCATCACTTAAGTCACCAATGACTCATCAAAAGGACTCTGGAGAAACAGAAACCTGCCACCACAGCTTCAGAAAACTTGAACTCAAAATATTATGATGGGCTCAGCCCCATCAGCTGCACAGTGAAAGATAACTCTTATGTGCCACAGCTTCTGCCTCCTAACAGTCCTGCCTGTGGCCTTCCTGGGGCTGACCTAGGAAATATATTATGTTAAATTAACTCAAGGAAGTGTTCTCATTTTTCAAATATGAGAAAACTTGCAACACTGAAGTAATTTAGAAACCAAAGCTTAACTCCTTTGAGTAATAAAGAAACCCCAAAGTTACTCTAGATTATATAGTAAGAGAAAATAGGTGTCATATTTTAGGTTGAATTGCAATCTTTATGTCCCATCCCAGTAGACACAAATTAATATCTCCTACTGTAAGACTCAAAGTACATCTCCACCACCAATATCAGGAGGACCCTTCCTAAGCTAGAAGTTGTGATAGCAAAATGTGCCATGTGCCATTCTTTTGGATTTGCAGTCCTTGTGAGGTAAAGCATGAGGAGTCCTCCATCTGAAAGGCACTAAACAGCTGTTCTTCCATTACTATTCATATAGAAGTGGAGGAAAATCTTTTTCTTTCTTAGATAAAAAAATATCTCAGCTGAAACCAGTAATTGCTATTTCCCAATGTAACCACAATCCTGGCCTTCCCTACTGTTCCTGTCCTTTGCTGGACAGCATGGCTTTGGATAAGGCACAAAAGATTTGTCTGGACACACCTTAATTCACGGTATAGTGAGCCCATGATGCCAAACACAACATCAAGGATGCCAGTCTTAGGGAAAGGCACTTCAAATTCAAGTGCTGAGACAACTAACTTTTAAAACATGTAAATCTTTCAGTGGAACTAGCCATAAACCTCTCTAGCCTAACTCTTCTGAGGTGGCTAATGAACTGGATGGAGTGTGTCTCATTTTTCATGTTACTCTGAGACATTCTAGCCAGACTGTTAGAGGCTGTCTCTTGCCCATAAACCCAAAAATGCATTTTCCTTTCAGCATAGATAGAAATTGCCTTCCTCCCAATCACTGAAGAAGAGGAGCATTCCCAGAGTCAAGAATGAAAATCTATTCCTGTCTGTTGATATACACATTATCTTTTCTTGCCTATAAAACAAGTTCAGTGGTGGTATGATATTTCATTTCTCTCATGTGAAGTTTAGTTTTATTTACAAACATTATTTTGATAATGGAATAAACTTGTGTTATTTTTAATTGTTGGTGCTCATAGGGTGTCAGAAAATTACATGGGACAGGAATTATGAATCATGCTTTCACCTCTGAAAATGTAAAACCCAATAAAATTTGACCAAGCAGCAGAGTATTGATCAAGCAGTCGTTACTGTTGCTTAATTATCTGGTTTATGTAGTAGCCTGTGGTACAGCACACTTAGAAAGGATAAAGTCCCAGTCACCTTGCACTTCAAATCCCTTCTGGTGTGTAAGAAGTTTTTGTTCCATACAATAAAGCAGGAAAGAGCACTTAAAATGTTGGTTTCTGGCTATCAGGGGACTTCAGAGTTGAATTTTAAGGTCTAGGTTTCTCAAAACAATTAGTTGTTGTTCTGTTCAGAACAACACATAGGTGGATGGATTTCCAAATGATGCAGATGCCATCAAAGGTGTTTCAGATGTTATGTCAAAATAAAGAGGAAGTTAGAACCTCAATATTTCAGTATAGGCTTTAAGACTGAGGTCTTAAATATGCAACAAAAAATTTAGACTGGTAACTCTAGTTTAAGCCTTTATCTCCCCATTGGTGTCTAGAAGGAAGTTAGAATCTCACGCCGGACTTGGTAGCCTAAATCCTCTTTTTGGGCTGGGTCTTAGTAGTGGCAATTCAGAGTCAATCAATGCCAGTGACACTCAGGTACCCAATCTGCCAAAATCACTTGGCTTTGCCAAAATCACATAGGATTTGCCACATGCAGAATGGCATCCAGAGGCATTGGACAACCTGGAATGAGAAATAAATAGAGTTTGAGTGTCTCATGCAAATACAGTTGTTGCTAGCCAAAGGCTACAGTACCATTTTATGACTTGAGGTATAGACAGAAAGATTTCTGTGCTTCTATGGGACTCCATGCCAACATGCATGTACAGAGGACCTAAGTAAACACAGTAAAATTGGTATGTGTATCTGAAGACTTAGCTCACATTCTGTACCTGTAACAGAAACGCAGAAGCAGAAATAAGAAAAACTTCAAACCTAAAGAAAAACTTACATCCTGCTCAGTAGAAATACCTGCATTCTCTAATTCTAACCTGAAGCCTTAGAGGTGGCAAAAGCTGAAGTGAGGCAGGCACCTGTAGAGCCTGGATGTGACCTTAAATGAGCCCAAACATTGTGGAGAGTCTGTTTCTTTTTGCTGCTCATGCCACAGTCCTGGGGTGCACAGTCTCCTAATTTGGGCAACTAATGCAGTGACTTAACAGAACTGGGGTGACAAAGTCAGATGCCTCCCATCTGGATGTGGATAGAGGCATGGCTGGAGTGCCCTGAAAAAAGGGTAGCAACATACTTTAACTGTAAAAATTAGCGCATGCTCAAAAATTTTGGAAACAAAAAGCTTCCAGGGGTACTAAAGATACTAAAGCAGCAGAATGGGGGCCCTGTTCACTTGTCAGACACAGCAGCTTGCTGCGGCCCTCCCTGACCTCCCTGACAAGGGAAAGGAGTCAAACATGCTGGGTTGAGAGGTTCTCTCCTTCCACCCTCAACTCTGTTCCAGACTCTGCTGGAATTTATTCATCTCTTCTCCCTAGCCTCCCATCTCCAAAAATGAAGGTAGCTCTTCCAAGCTCTTACAGCTACAACGACATAATAAAACCGCAGACGCTGGGGGAAGCTCCTGGAGGATAACCCCCAGCAGGGGGTTACAAAGCAGGTTTTAAGCACAAGATATGCTCCCTTCCTCGTGCTCCCAAGAGCGCTGCCCATCCCAGCCCCTCTCCCCCTGCACCGGGTGGCGCGGAGCGGCCCGGCCTCCGCCTCCCGTTAGATGGCGCTACAGACTTTACAACCACGTGTACAGTGGCGAGGGAAAAAAGGAATAAAAGAAATAAACCTCTTATTGTCCGAAACGCGAGGAGTCGGCCCCGCTGTGGGCCTGGGGGAAGCGGGATGCCTCGTTCCGGAGGGGAGCGCTCCGGGTTGCCCGCAGCCCGGCGGCTGCTACGGGGGGCTTGGCCCTCGGAAGCCACCAGGGCAAAGTCGGGGGCAAGTGAGCGAGTGGGAGGCCGGCGGACCCGTCCATCCTACCGGGAGAACATCCTGTCCGGAACGGGGAGGAGGCGCCGGCCGGTTCCCAACCGGGAGCTGGGCGAAACCCAAGGGCAGTCTCTCTTCCCTCCCCTGCCTTACTTCCCGTTTCCAAAAAGCTGCTCCTGCAATGTCCACAGCCTGCCCGGGCTCTGATGGCTGGGTGTTTAATCAGTCCCACTCTTTCCCCCGGACGCTTTCTTTTTTTATTACTTGGGAGTCCCGCTCTTTCCCTCCGTGTAGAACCCCGCAAGTTTTCGGGCAGACGGTCAGGGGCTGCCACGAGGGTCCGCCGGAGCGGGGCTGCCCCAAGTGCGTGGCTCTGCCCCTCGCCCATCCCAGTCGAGCACAGTCGGGATAGGATGGTGTATGAAACTGCTGGTCCTCAACTCACTGAGTCCATGACCGAGTAGTCAACGCTTCTCTTCCCGGTCCCCAGCCGAAAAGCAGCTGGGTGTCCCCAGCCCGGCCGCTGAGGGTGTAGGCTATCACCTTAAGAAGGGGTTAGAGCTGTCCCGGCGCAAAGGCCACCGCCGCACCCCTCTCCCGTGCCTGCCGTCAGGCTATGAACTTTCCGGTGGGGTAAGTTCTCCTTTAAGAAAGCGAACTGTTCCTTATGCATATTTAAGGCTGTTTGTCTGCAGTGCCCAGCTGACACGGGGCTGGAGGCTCACACGCGGGACCCGAGCTCTGGGGGAGTAAATCATCCCCACTTTAAATGCNATTATTATTTTTCGCCCAGCCTAGGGGCTCCTGCCCCCTCAGCACGCCCCTGGATCCCTAAAATCTGTGGGGTTTTGAGACTTCCTCCCTCCTTTTTCTCTGCACGAGAGCGCTTTGGTGGGTGCGCAAGTGTGCGTGTGAGGAGCAGAGAGGAGCGCCGGGAGGGTAAGTGAACCCCTCGCTTCAGCCGGGGGGGTGGGCAGGAGGAGACCTCTCACGTCACCTGCGGATCAGAGGACTCCTCCGTCGCGCCGGGGGTGGGATCCCGGGCAGTCTCTTCAGCCTGCAGAGAACGGGGAGGGGGAGCGTTCCGGGAATGCGAGTGCCTTGGAAAAGCCCCCTCCACAGCTAGGCACCCTGCCACCTCCGCGCGTGTGTACTTCTGTGCGTGTGTGCGGAACGACAAAGTGTATGTGAAGGTCAGGCTGGTGAGCTTCCACTGCAGCTCAAACGGGAAGGACCAACTTTCAGTGCTCTGCTCTTAGTGGTTTCCTGCCTTTTAAAGTGAACTTGTTCGAGTGTGTTATTCAGAATGTGGTTCAGTAGTTATGCCTTCAAATTAAGTTCCTTCTCGGTCCTCATCGGGAAAAGCAGACATGTGTCCTCAATTGTATAGTATATATGTATATATATAAAGAAAAATCTACTAGGTACTTTATGATTCCATCTGGAGAAATTAAAAGCCCAGAGCTGTAATGTTTATTCTTACATAGTTTACAAAAAAAGGGGGGAAATGTGTGAGACACATGTCTCCAAATATAACCAAAGTGCTTTCCCTTCTGGTTAAAAAGTTGCATGCAAATGTTTTCGTTTTAACACTCCCTGCCACCTGTACTTCTCAGGGAAACTTTTCTTGGCGTTAGTGAGGAAGCACCAGTAGTACTTATTAATGCATTTATTATTATGGCTGCTGAATTGACTTAAAGTGCTTTGGAGGTGAAACTGATCCGTGTTAATCAGTTACAATTAATGGTATTTCAGCTGCTGTTTCAAACACAGTTTCAAAGATGAAGACAAGAAGGTTGTGCATGGGGTGTAGGGAAGGGGGTGATCCGGAGACTCTTCCCGGCCCAAGACCCCCTTTGCTCTGAGCTTTCCTCCCGGGTTGCAGAAACCAGCGTAATGTTGTCCTGGTGCCCGCGTCAGGTCACACAAAGGTGCGAGGGGCAACTTGGGTGACAAACTCCTTTTTCTCCAACCAAAGTCTGCAAAGATTAAGAGAGTCTAGGATTTAGGAGAGCAGGCCCGCAGGGAGATTTCCCTCAGGAGTTCGCATTACAGGGAGGGAAGCGGGCGTGGGCTTTGCCGTGCCGTCTCTCCTTGGCCGCTTTGGTCAGGGCTTTTGTGTTGGCGGCGGAGGCAGGGAGGCAGCGGTGGGCAGCGAGGCCGAAGGGGTCGGCAGAGTCCTCTCGCGGGGGGGGCGACTGCATCGCGCCTCCAGGAGGATCTGGGGAGAGGGAAGCGGGGGAAGAGAAGAGAATAGCTCCCCGAGGGGACAAGCGACAGCTGGGCCGGGCTCTGTGAATGCCAGGGAGGCCAGAGGGGCGGCCGCAGGGCCGAGGGCAGGAAAAGCCGGGTCGTGCAGACAGACAGCCGAGACGCCATGGGGAGGGCTGTTCTCTGCCGTGCCGCTCCCCGGCCGCTCCCGACCTGGGTGCTAGGGATGCCGGGCGGCTCAGCGGGGAAAGCTGGGGACCAGCAAGGCCAGGGAGAGCAGCTGAGACAGCCGGGCAAAGCCTGGGAAAGCTCCTGGGGTTCGTGTACCGAGGGGAGGCCCGAGGGCCGCGGTTTGGCCAGCTGGTCACAGGGCGGTCCGTGTGTGCCCAGCACGGCGGCTGCGGGGGACCATCCCCTCCACGAGGGGTAGAATGCGAAAACGGAGCGGGCACCGGCCCAGGTGGACCCGGAGACGGCTGGGGTCGACCTGCCTGGGCCGGAGGCCCCGCACCGGCTGCCCGCACCTCCAGTGGGAACGGGTAGCGGGGAGGGGTTGGAGGCAAACTTCCCTTCTTTGGCCTGGGAAACAGGATTTTCCACAATGATAACGACCCCTCTTCACAAAAGTTAGGGGCGGGAGAGAAGGAGAACTGGCGATTCTCCCTGTGCTGGGTGCCTCACCCTTGCCCTGCCTGCCCTTTAGCCTCCAGCTGCCCCGGGGGCTGAGCCCGTCCCGGGGGGCACCAGGCATCACCAAGTATTGTTTGTCCTTAGAGATTTACACTTCGCAAAAGTAAAGCTCTCCCCCATTCCAGCCTTCAATATGACTTTTTTTTTTTTTTTNTTTTTTTTTTTTTTTTTTTTTAATGTCAGTCCGCAGAAAGGCAATTGGGAAACTCTATTCCCTCCCATCCTCTCTGGAATTGTGTTGCTTGGATTTTTTTGCGGTTTGATTTTTTTTTTTTTTTTTCCTTTTTCCCCTCCAGATCTTTTTCAAAGACTCCCGCCGTCCTCCCTCCT
>VZTR01026411.1:6366-112957 GCA_013400775.1 Chaetops frenatus
AAAAAAGAAAAAAAAAAAGGAAAAAAAAAAAAAATCCAGGATGGTGCTGCTCTGTCTGACTCTGGGCCCTGTCATCTTCTAGGACTGATGAAGCGACTGGGTGGTTCTTCAGATTCCTGTGGTCTGAACACACACCCTAGTCATCACTGAGATGAGCATGGAAAAAAACAGTAATGAAAGAGGGCTCTGATTTATTTCCTGATAAAATAACCTTTGCTCTCAAAGGCTAACATTTCAGCTCCAGCTTGCAGAGAATGATCTTTTATTTCCATCCATCAAAGCCTACATCATGCTGGATATCCAGAGTATTCTTCACACACAGCCATGTGTTGGCCATCGAAGGAAAATTACTACCTAGCAGTTTTTTCTGAGGGAGGAGGAAAAGAAGGAGGCTGAAGTCTGTATTAAGGACTGAAATAATTACTATCCATCGCAACCCTGTGACTACAGTACAAGGAAAACTGCTTAAAAGTACTATGCAAGCCAAAAAGGTTTTTCTACGGAGTAAATAATATCTGTGTTTTTTGGAGCCTTTGATCTGAATCATCATCCAAATAATTTCTTTTTTATTTTTGCTCAGGTCGACATCTTGAATGAGTATTCAAGGCCTTCCCGGTCTGCCGCTGTATTAGATAAATACCAGTACATCACATTTTTGTCCATTACTGGTGTCACTTGGTGTGAGGTTAGAGCCTGCAGTGTTGACTGAGAGTGACAAGAGTAACAGTTAAGATTTCCAGTTCACATGGATGATTTCACACCACATTGTGCTGCAAATGGCTACAGGGAACTGTCAGCGTGAGTGAGTTAAAAGCAAGGCAGATGTTTATTTGCAATCAAAACATTAGCTGAGCTTGATACCCTAAGAGGCAGAGGCACCTGCTCTGCAAAGGAACTGTTTGAAATAATGAGTGGTTTTTCATAAAAGAGAGCCTGCTTCAATAAATTTTTCTGAAAATTTAACTTTTTTTTTGTCAGTGGTCTGCACTTGGGTAGAACAAAGTAGAGGGTCTTGCAGTGTTCATATGATCACCTGAATGAGCAAAATGTGAGCAGCGAGCCCCAATGCAGGACAGACCAGGCTTCACATGGCCCAGTGCCTCTATCCTCCCTCTGGCTGGCACTGCCAGCTCAGTGTCAGCCCCGGGTAATGCCAGGGTTTTCCTTGGGTTGTGGTGGTAGATTTATGGATGTTTTGGAATGCTCTGAGAAGGCACATTTTATAGGGCTCCATTCTGTTAGCCCTGAGCCTTCAGTGGATTGGCAGAGTCCCTCTACCACATGGCGTTGCTGGTGTTTACAAGGCTCTGTGAAGAGGCACTGTAGCAAGAAGCTTGTGTGGGTGTAGAAAGCAGCAAGGGACTGTTTTTCTGTGAAGGTGGATTGAGGGTGTTCACATACTGCAAGCCATCCAGCATGTGGGAACAAATGTTTTTATCTGCAAATGTTTTAATCAGAGATTATCACACAGAAGTACACGCAAGAGGAGTGCAGAGACCATGACCCAAAGCCTCCTGAAATCATCAGGGATTTCCTTTTTTCCTTGGAGAGCTCATTCTATCACAAGCTCAGAGGAGGTCCAGAAAGGATTGGTTTGAAGAAGGAGGAGTAGGAAGACTTCTGTGCAGATGAGTGGAGTGATGCTGCCATAGGTCATCAGTGGGCACTGACAGCCCCAAAACTCCCCCCACCCCCTGCAGAAAGCACAAATTTATTTCCTTTGAGTTAAAAAGAATAACGTCTCATAGCTGGCAAATATTATAGAGATACTTCCCATGAGAGCCAGCCAGTGCAAAGAGCAGTGAGCACAGTTACCTTGAAGCAGTGCAATAGGATTAAAGGTCAACCACCTGTGTGGGTGCCTCCAGCAATAGTCAGTGGGAGTTTTAAGGGCTGAATATCCTCACTGCAGTCAGTTAAAGCTTTGAGAAGGTGAGTTAATGTTGGTTTTATTATGAGACAGTATAATAATGGCATGGGCCATCCGGCCATTAGCATCTCTACCTTGGCTATAGGGAAACATTCATGGCCCAAAACAGAAGCTGGGGAAAAAATTGCAGAATAACAGAAAAGAGCTGTAATCCCCTCATTTTCAAGTTCTGGTGTTAAGGACCTACAGGATTACTCCCCAGTTCTCAGCTAACCATTCCTTCCAGCTCTTGTTGTAAGCAGTTTTCACATGGCCTGACTTCCCTCAAAGTGTACCCTTCATCCACAAGGATCCCATAAAAAGTATTAGGCAAAGATTAAACATTATAAACATATAACCAGCTCATAAAATGAGTTTTAAATGCTAAGCATGAAAGGGTGAATTTGCCTAAGGGGGCTGCTCTGAACTCCATTTACTGAGGGAAACTTGTTCCTTGAGAGACATATTTATCACTATAATTTATTTGTATTACAAGAGGAACCTCTGGAGACTGGGGGGCTTCATTGTTTGGGGTGCAGCTCAGACATTCAATAAGATAAATTCCCTCTGAATATTTTATATCAAAACTGATAGGAGAGGCCTAGGTTAATAGTAATAGAAGATCTTCTATTCACGTCTCACATCTGGAAAACTGAGGATCTTCAGGATGAAGGACTTTGCTGAGTGCGTGCTGGTAGTCCTGCGAAAGCAAAGGGGCTCAGCCCAATCCTACAACGTGTCCCATTGCAGACCCTTAGCTGGAGTAGCCCCTGAACTGCTCTTTCAGGTGATTAGTACTAGGCCTGAGCCCTCTGCACTGGTCCCACTTCATGTCTTCTTATGACAGATTGCTTTTTAAATTGAGATTCAAATGCAGACAAGATAGAATAAAGCTCCAGGGATATCAGCTTCTTTCATAAGGGCAGACAAGGATCTAGGCATTGCTGAAGAAGCAAAAGTGCTGCATTATGTGACTTAAACAGCCAGAAGAGAAATGCAGCCACAAAGAGACTACAGGAAGAAGATACACTTTTGTATGGATGATTTGAGTACAAGGATGGTGGAAAAAAAAAATCCAGAATGGAGACAGACATATGTTTATAGTCCTTAATACCTGACCTGATTTTTCAGGCCTGCCAAAGATGTGAGAGCTTTCCCAGAATGATTTATTTTACACCCAACTCCTCAACAAATAGCCTCTATGTCTGTCGAGTTTGTAACCAAAGAAGCATTGATAATTGCCTGTGTCAAAAGAAGAGTTAAATTTTGCATTAAATTCCAAGCCTTTCCATTCCTCTAGGCTAGCTAACATTTCCTATCGTCATCTGACCAGAGTTTGTTTTCATGTTTCATTTTCTTTTCTATTGATGTATTAGTCTGGTAGACTGAGTTTTCTCAGAGGGTGAACTTTTGTGCAAGTTTCATTAAAAATATTTCACAATACCTCTCCAAAATGTGATCTGTGCTTTTGTGCTGATTGAAAATGGTGCAGCAGCTTGTTAAAGCATATGCTTTTGTATTTCATCAAAACAGATATTTTTTTAAATGGAAATCTCAACTATTATGTTTCCTGTGGAGATTAGAGTGAGCTTTTTCAAACTGTCAATAGAATTACTTTGAGCCTGATTCTCTTGTCGGATGTACCTCAGTAAATAAAGAGAAATTCTTCTGAAATCAGTGGAATTATTCTTATGAAAAGCTTCAATGCATGATTTAGCAAGGGCCCTTGTTTTAAAAATTATGTATCAGCCAAGCTGTCTAAACTGTCCCAGAGCTGCCTGTTAGTAGCATATATTTAACTAGAATGTTAATGAAGAAAAAAGTCTAATTATTTGCATGTAATGTATTTCTTTAAAACTTCTCAATAGGAAACAACATGTTTCACATTACCACTTACCTCCTCTAAGGCAAGAGTTGTTCCAGTGGTTAGACTGTGTGAGAAATTATGTTACATACCACCATGGAGCCTCATGTATCTCTAAGCAATCTGAAATTCTTTAAATCTGCAGATCAAAATGCTGTTGTGTATTACAACAAGCTGTGCTGTACCATGCTGTCTCCTCTAAAGTCAGAGACAGAGATGAATAATTCAGTAGGGTGCTTTTTAATTTCTAAAATAAATACTTCAGTGCTGTTCATGTTAATGGATATTGTAGAAAGCAACTTGCTGCAGAATCTGAGTGTTCTTATCATTGCATCAGAGTAAATACTTTGCACTTTTTGTCTCAATGATTTATGTTCTTTGATTATGGTTTCTGAAGCTGTCCAGAATCTTGAGACTTGTTACATTTGTCTGCTGCCATGACACTCAACCTTTTCTTTCTATTGGATAAGCAGTCTTGTGCCTGCTCAATACACGTACTGAAAATCTCAAAAAACATGTTTGGTAGGAAACAGTGTCATATATTCTCATCCTGACTCTTGTCTTCCTGGGTTAGCCTGGAACTGGAGGCCTCTTACAATGCTAGAGAAAATTTTCACTGCTGGACTTTTCTCAGGAGACAGATTGCTTATTTCTTCTTCTTGATTATGGTGATTATGCTCTACTTGTCCAGAATTCTCCTATATAAGAACTCTTTTACTAGCATGCAAGTATTAGAGCAACCTGCAGATGCAAATTTTGCTAAACCAAACTCCAAGGAGGTGAGAAGTTAAAAGATGATGCAAAGGCTCCTCTGTCCACTTTTCCTGGGTTATGTAAACATAAGAGAACAGAGGCTTGAGACTCATTATCTTTGTCCTGGTCTCTTTGCTGAGGAGATCTGGTTGGAGAACAAAATTTCTTTTCACGGGAAATTTGACTCCTCCAGATTCGTTTTTGTTGTCAATGAGAAAGTTAGTTCTTTGTTTGCTCACAGATCATTCATCAAGGGAAAAAAATAAAGGAATCATTAAGACATGTCACAGTATTTTATTTTCATTTTGGGAAATACATTTTACTCTGGTAATATGCAAATATCTTGTTTGGATATGCTGGAGGTATTTAGTTTTTAAAAAAAAAAAAAAAAAAAAGAAACAAAAAACCAAAACAAAACAAGAAGAGAGACCAACTCCTTTCTTTCTGATTTCTTTGGACATAGGTTTATTTGTCCAAATGAAATTTTTTTGATTCAAACAAAGCCCAATTTTCCAAAGAAAACTATTGTGTGGAAATATTTATTAATCCCAACTTGCTTTGGCTGTTGCTGAACGTTGCTCAGATTGTATCATGGCTCCAGTTTTCAGCCAGAAGGTGAACCAGTCTCTATATCCCTACCTAAGTGTGTGCATATACATTGCACATGTACATGCACATGGTCCATGTATGCACAGGACCAGCTTCTGCCCTCAGCTGCCTGTGTAAATCCCAGTGGAGATTATCATCGACCTTGTGCACATATGAATGAAAGTAGAATTTGGCTCAGGATTTGTAATCAATATATAAGGCTTACTGAATGATTTGAGATGCTTGGAGAAAGCTGTTACATAAATGTTAGTCATTATTATTTGTAATAATTACCTACAGCTGTAACTATGACAAGCCTCCATGTAAAAACAGCTAGCCCCTGACATATGGCTTCTGTGCTTCAGCCCCAGATTCCACCAAAGTGCACAATAAACTCTTTCTTTAAAAGCATGTGCCTGAAGGGAACATGTAACCTCTGGCACAGGATTGCAGCCATAATGACGAGGAGAGAATTATGCCATCCTTATTAGCAGCAGCAGTCTGACTTGCACAGAAAGGAATGGGTGTTGGACTGGACCCTATCATGTGAATAACATGCTCCTGAGATGCATTACAGCCATGGGCAATGTAGGCAGCAAATTAAATTCAGGTTGTAACTGGGTCAAGGCTGAAGAACATTTTGTAACCATATTTTTCCAATGTGGCTGCAGATTAGCTGGATCCTTATTTTTGGGAATGTCTTAATTCTCTTTGGTTTTACTTTTAAACTAAATAAATGGCAATGACAAAAACAAAACAGAAAACAAAAACAAACCCAACTCCCTCAGAAAACCCCCCAAACCAACAACAAACCAAAAACCAAAAAACCCAAATGGTAATAGCAAAAAAAAAAAAAAAAAAANCCAACCCCACAAAGATCCTCCCAAGACAAACAAAACCTTCCAAGTGTCCTCGTACTTTTTCTAGCTTTTCCCATTTCTGACATGGCCAGTACAGACATTTAAAAGATGAAACACAGAAACTGTTGAGCAGCACACAATGCTGCTACTCAATAGTCTCAGGAGGAAGCAAGGAATATGGCATCTGACTGCTTGGGAATTTAGGCAAACAGCCTGTAATTGCCAAACTGATTTTGGCCAGAAGACCAGGGCTAACACCCACAATAAGTATAAAGTGCCATGGGATCTTTAATGACCCCACTGCTTTGGACACAGTTTTACCTTTATTTAATGCACATTTTATGTTTGTGAATAATATACTCCATAAAATATATACAGTCAGGAAATGCCAAACATTGCCAGTTTCCCAAAGGCAATTTCAGAGCTTGCAGAGAGCACTCTCAGGCCTCGATTCATGATCGTGTTAAACTTTGTTTATATGAGGTAATCCAATATTTTATTCATTAAAATACACCATGCACCTAAGAGGAATTAAACAAATGCTTTACTATGCACTAAAATTGTTCCTCCCCCTTCAGTGAGGATTAAGCAGGAATAGTCCACGGACCCCTGGACCCCGTGCGGTCGGGCAGGCTGCATATGCTGCCTCTGCTGACTTCACAACAGCCCTCTGGATCTACTGCCAGGTCCTTGCTGGCAAAGGCAGGGCAGAGAAGACTGGAGAGGGCAGAGGGAAGTTCGTGTAATGAGCTGCCCAGGATACTGAAATGCCCTGGGGTCCTCTTCATCTCTGGGGAGAAGCTTTTATCGAAAGAGAGCGTGTGGAAACCCTGCCTTGCCTTAGGATGCTCTGAGGCTGCTGATGGCTGAAGATAAAGAGATGTTGGGTGCCCTGCTGAGGAGAGACTTGTAGCAGTCACTCAACACAACATAGCATTAGGTGATTAGTAATGAAATGGATGAAGCATCTGCCTTTCTGAATTCAGAGTGGCATCTTCTACAGCTGCTCGGCTTGGGGATTAACTGCCTCTGAGTACCTACGATGAGAATTCAAGTTTTTCTCTGTGTTTAGTCCAGCTATAAGAGCCCTTTGTGGTACACTGTTGGTAATTTTGCTTGGGTGCAAACAGAACAAGATTTTCAAAAATAGATCACTAAACTTAAGCTCCAAGGACTTTTTATGCACATGCTTAACTCAGTGATCTGATTAAAAAAAAGCAATCTGACTGCCCATGGTCTCCCAAAGTTGTCAGATCTGTAGCCAGGCAAACATAGAAAGCTATAATCAAGACTGTGCAATTATGTACATATTTGTAATTTTAAAGATTATGCTTCTATTCTGGTAATGACTGGGATTTTAAGCAGTCTTTTGTATTTACTTTTTTTTTTATAAGGAAAATGATGGTGATGGTTTCCTGAAATCCAGATCGGGTCTCTTTGGGAAAGACCACAGTCTAGTTCACCTACAGCACCCTGATTTGTATCCTGCTGAGCACAGTGCACAGCAGCTGGAGCACTGGAGTCAGTGGAGAAGGAGATCTTCATCCACCTCCAGAGGTCCAACCTCCCACCAGTGCCCAGAGCAGCTCAGCTCGGCTGCACTCAACAGAAGGATCAGGTATGGCTGCAAACACCACACATCTGAGAGTAAGGCTTTGTACTGCCAAATCACTTTTCATGCATGAATTCCACCGCTTCTAGAAAAGTACTGGCAGTGAGAAAATCTGTGCAATATTTTTGGGGCAGAAGTTCTGAGAGCCACCCTGGCATAAGTAACTTGTTTTTCTCTCTCTAAGATTTATCTCCTTAAAACCTTTCTGAAAATTTATGAATGAAAATATCATCTTATGGCTTGGATTAATGTAGGCAAGGAAGGGTCTTCCCCTCAGTGGGGAGGAGCCTAGGTTTTTCTGGTCAACCCCCATTTCTGACACAGAACAGCTCTGGATTTTGAACACCATTTGTATTTTTCAAGGGTCACAGATTTGGAGCACCTGAGGTGGACTTCTGACATGGATGTTCCATTTGGAAGGCATCTGTCCCGTGGAGCCTCAAACTCTGAAAACAACAGCATCCAAACCAACCTGATCTTCACAAACGTGTGCGTCTGTGTGTGTGTGATCCAGCTGCAGTCCTGCTTTGCTGTTGCTCTCTGCAGCCACTCTCTCCTCCTGCCCACCGAGCACTGCTGCAGGGCAGGGAGCGCTGCCAGTGCCTCCGGGGCCAGCCACTGGAGCAGCTCTCACGGAGCCTCACTGCTCACCTTTCCTTTCTAAAGAGACCTTCACGTACTGAACTCAGTCTCTGCTTGGGACTCTGTGGCATGCAGCACAGGGGCCAGGGTAGGCAATCTTAATCATTTATTTGGCCTAAAAGCCTATTACTCTCCTCTGTTTCTTTAGTCACAGTCCTAGGAGCATTAAGATTAAGGGGTGTTGTCATGATGATGTCTGGTGTTGGGAGACTCATACCAGGAAATTAAAGCCAAGGCTGTCAATTTCCAAATTTGATATAAAGCAAAAGGGTGTTTCTGTAAAAATGATCAAAGCAGGGACTGATCTGGAATAAGTATTTCAAAAAGCATATTTGGAGCAAACAGGCTGTGAGCACCCCTTGCACGGTAGTGATGCTTGAAACAGATCATTCCCCTTTTTAAATGTCAAGTCTTCCATATATCATTCAGCAGGAGATCCTCCTAATTAGTTTAGACTTTTCTCTCGTGGGTCACACCCTTTATCACTTCCCACTCTGTATGACTTGACTTATGGAACACTTGGCTTCAGACACAGTCTCAGTCCTGCTCTTTGCATGCTATTTGCACACAAATTACTTACATCCCAGCATTAGTCACTCTTCTGTTTCAGTGATACATTTTTTTTGTACATTGTGAGTCTGAGGCAGAAGGAGTATCGTTTGGATATGTGAAATCACTCCCAGTGTGGGGATAAGTCCTAGTGCTTGATTAAAAAGTAACACTTCAACACATGTAAAATAGCATGGTTCAAGTCAGCTCAACCAGAGCTGATTTTGCTCCTCTGTGCAACCCAGGCCTTAGTCTGACAAGGTTTGTTCTTTAAAATAGTTTTCTGTTGAAAATACAGGATGAAAAGGCAGATTTGGCACATAAAAGTATCTTGGGCTGGGGGATAATACCTGTGTCTCTCCAAGCCCAAGGGGATGCCTTAACCCCTCCACTCAGGCACCACTTTCCAGAACAGGGCAATGTCAGGAAGACTCCTCTAATGCCAACCAGCCTTTAATCTGCTGGGTGAGCTATCTGCTGGGAAGGGGATAAGGTATGAGTTTGAAAACTTCTGGCGAGAGGACAGGATGTGAAGCCAGGTAAGTAGACAAGGCATCTTCTGGAAAAAAAAAGAAAAGAAAAATCAAAAAACCTGACCCCAAAAACTGCACTACCTCTTTCCTTTCCTCCTTTCCCTTTTTCTACTTTGTTTCAGCCAAAAACTACAGTACACACTGCCAAGTTCAGATATATGGCCAGAGCATTGCCATTAAAGTGGCCATCAGAAGGGAGAGAGCCCAGCTCATGAAAATATTAGCATCTTAGCTAGGGTTAGGAAAAAGAGACACACACTCAGAACCTGAGAAACCAGGAGGTCTCCTGAACAAACGTAAGATTTTTAACAGCCAGGGAGATCTTTTTGCAGTGAAATTAATTGCAGTCAGGACAGGGAGTGTCTCATCAGTTGAAATAATACATGTCTATATAATATATAGTATATAATATATAATATATAATATATAATATATAATATATAATATACAATATATAGTATATATAATAATCAGGAACTGAGGGACAGCAGAGATGAGGCTTGTTGTGTCAACAAGTCCTATGCTACAGTGCCAACATCTGGGCCTCTGCTCTTCTGGAGTCCTGTGGTACAGGGCTCATCCCAGCCCCTGCATGTGGAGAAAAGCTTGGGAATGTGAACAGAAAGTACCACACTTGCAGTACCATAAATCAACAGGCACATAAAAGGAATTAAAAGTGCAGGGCTTTTATATTGTGATTTTGAGGAGCCCTCACTGGAGAAGATTTTTAAGTACTCAGGCTGACAGTAACTCTATGTAACTGAGACTGGAAATGGGCCTTACAAAATCACTACTTTGAGATAGATTTTCACCAGAAACAGCTGGAGATAATTCTTCATCTTTCACTTGAAGCAGCTATTTCAGTTTAGAATCCATGTGTGGAAGGGAAGGTGGCTCTGCAGCTCCTCCAACATTGTTTTTCATAGCTCACTGTGACCAGTGGTAGGTTTTGCATTGGCATTCAGGTGAAATTATAGGGAAGTAACTATGTACAAAATCTTGGTGGATCTCTGGGCTGCCTGCAATGCCAGTGCTTGCCTGGGTCTCAGAGGTTTTGTCTCTGGGAAAAATTAGGAGGTCTTGACAAATAATTGTAACATGCTGTTATAGAGAATCACAGGAAGGAATGACAAAATCCCCAAATGATTGGGTATTCTGTTCCTTTGTAACATTTTGCTTTTATTAATGCAAATTGTACTCACATATGTTATTCAGTGGCCAGTTTACTGCATCCTATGTTTGAGTCCCTCATAACATACACAAGAATTAATACATTGTGCCTGTTCTGTCTTCACCTGCAAAAAAATTTCTGGAAAAGGAAGAGAGATGTAGAACTATAGATAACCTGCATAGGAACACATACATTTTTCTTATGTTTCAACTGAGGAAGGTCTGTATCATATGAGTTTACCTTCTGTTTTGGCTTCCAATGAATCCCACAATGCAGAGCAAGACTTAGTGGGAAGAATGAAGTTTTCCACCCCAGATGGTAAATTGGTCCAGTTTCATTTGAAACTTGGCTTCTTTGCAAATGTTGTTGCACTTGGCCTAGTAGATTATAATGAAATTTCAAACGAGGATTGTTTCACTATGTGAATTAAATATTGGGCATATTCCATTCCTGGATGGAGTAGGACTTTCCAAGCAGTTACTTCTCTTATCTCCAGGGGCTGCTGTGATATTCAGAGCTTAAAACATTGAGATTGTGACTCCTGGGCTCTCACTCAGTGCCACTGCTGGCACTGAGGTAACGTGGGAGGGAAGGGTTGAAAACAGCCATGCCCTAACACCATGTGGAGCAAGGATGATCCTTGTGGACAGGAATGGGGACACTGGATGAAGGGACTGGTGTGAGAACTGAGCTGGAAAGTGATGGGATGCAGCAAGGAAGATAGAGATCCAAAACTTTTGGGAGTGGTGGGGGGAGAAGTAAATGCCATGTGGGTGGAGGTAGGACAACTGAAATGCATGAGAGAGAAGGTGGGGGAGGACATTGTAGGGCAAGAAATGATGTGAAGGTAGAAGAGAAGGTCTGTGGCAGCAGCAAAGAGTGCTGACATTGTATCCCAGCCCAGCTCTGCCCCAGGAGATGGGAACAGGGAAGTGACAAGCAAAGGTGGCAGGTCTGTGCATGGAGTGACCAAGCACTGCCAGCAGGCACTGCCAGCTGCACAGCCAGGCCTGCGTGGGAGCTCTCAGCATCCTCTGCTTGCACCCTTGCTGGCACTGCCTTTGCTTGCTGCATCCCAGCTGGGGACACCCGGCACAGGCCTGAGCTGGTTAGGGCCAGTATGGATTGGCTCTGCGTGTCAGAGGGCCCTGGGCTTTCCAAGCAGACTGTAGGTTTTCTATGTAATAATTTATACACAACAGTTACAGAGTAGCCTGGATGAAACCTTGATCTGGGCCACACTGTAGTTTGCTGACAGGAATTTCATCCCTGGCTTCACTGACAGAGATGATAGTAATTTTTTCTTGACTTTTGCATCAGCAATTCTATGTTTTGGGATAGGAAATTGAGCCTTGTTCTTCTTGGACATTGAGGAGCCAGAAGATGCCAAGATATTTCTAAGCCCCAGAAGTAGAGGCTATAGAAATTAATCAGAAGCCAAGCCAAAAGCTTCTCTTTTGGACAACTGCAGCTTCTGGTTTCCTTGAGCCCGAGCAGACACTTCTGAATAGGCTGTCCTGAGCACTTTCTGTTTCATCTGGCATATGGGGTTGAGATTTCATACCAGAGTTGCACTGATTTTGTCCAAAGTTTTATTTCTTCCTTTGCCAAGATTAAGATCCACTCAGAGGTTCTTATCCAGCTAGCTCTCCTGCAGGTGCCAGGACATGACTGGATGCTTTAAAGGCTTACTCCTTTTTATAAATGACGTGCCAGCCAAGCTCCCTTACTGCTCCAGAGAGGTCCAGAGGAACTCACAACCTCTTAGGGAAAAAGAGCTGGAAGGGATGTGAGGTGACTCAGAGCTTGTCCTGCCTCGAGACACTGTGACTGTGCAGTCCACAAGGGGTAGTGTTTTCAGAAGCACTGAAGTCTCATTTTTAGTCACCCATTCCCTAAGTTAAGTCAGACTCAGAGACTTGGACAGGCTAGCTGTTGTGAAAAAATGTATGTTCATCAGGTATGGAGACTACTGACATCTCTCTGGTTTTGGGGGAACTTTTTCTGCAGCCATGTGCAGGACACAAAATGCCATTCTTTCAAATCAGAAATACAGTTTATATCCTCTTTATTTAGCTGTAAGTCAGTTCTCTTTGGGTGAGATAAATATACCCTAAGCTCCTGTAAGTTTTCTCGAATAAAATGGTGAGTTATGACATTAAAATGATAGGATTGTATTCTTATTTTCTGTTGTTTGTATTTCAAGTCATGGCTACACTCCATCAAAACATGCCTTGAAATTGAGCTGTTAGCTGCCTCCTCGCTATTTGAAGCTGTTTTCATCCTGCTTCTTTTAAATGTAGAATGTTTTTAAGTACAAGGAATACACACAAAATGTGATGGAAAAATTCACATCCTATCTGACTAATACCAAAAGCTTTTGATTTGAAAGGCCACAGAAAAACAGTGTGGTGCAATGCACCTCTCACAGATTGTTCAGTGTTTGCCTGCGGTTTAACTTCCAGTCTCCCTATTGTTGTGCTACTTTCTAAGCACTGTTTTCCTCTGGAAAGCCTCTGGAAGACAGGCTCTCCACAGCCTTACCCTGTTCCTCCTGGCAGCCCTGCTCCCTTGATAGACTTCAGCTCAGGTTGAGGTGACAACATAATGGAGCTGCTGATGGTCAGGTTGCAGAAAACAATCATGCACCTTATGAGAAACAATCACTAAAAACACAAGCACTTAGAGGAGCTAGAGATAAAAGAGTCTCATTTTCTTGGCAGCCCACGTAGATGTTCTGCAATGACTGATGATATGAGTGTTATCTTGACACCATACTCTCCCATGTTGAAACTGTTTATGGGAAACAAACATCATGTGAAAAACAGATTGCCAGACACTAAGTAAATCACTCTGATGAGGAACGAGTCAAGTTCTGCCAGTTTTACCCACACTGTCATTGTTATGATGTAACACATTCCTCATGACTGATACTGTATCCAAATTAGGGCACAAAACCTTCTCTTGATCAGCTAACAGAAATTCCCTGCCTTGTAACCAGTGCTCACACACACACGCACAACCTTGCTCACACACACAGAACCTGGGTCAGTACAAAGTGACACCCACTGCTAGTGGAGGGTTTGGAAGGTGGGCAAAATCATACAAATTGTAAATTTTACACCCTTCCCTCTTTAATAAGCTGTTGCAATTTTCGAAGTTCTGCTAGCAATGATTAATAAACATTTGGTGTGCTAAACATATGGAAAAATCATCCCATCTGGACCATTTAAAACTAGGACGTAGACTTTATCTTTGTTTATTTCATCCTTAGCTAAAAGGCTTATTATGAATTGCAATAATCCAGGGAGCCAACCATGGAAGACAGACAAGCTCTTTAGATAAAACCAAAAAGGCAAGTTTTCTAACCGAGGACCAGATGTATTTTTGGGTATTGCCCTTGTACATATTTAGCTGAGCTTTTCAAGTGGTGAAGATTTGCATGTTTGTTTTGCAATACTAATGAATATGTTTTAGATTTACATTTTAGAAAATGGAAACTTTTATCTTCTTGGGGCTTTGTAAGTTAATGATTTCCAGAAGATAGTTTGGTATCCTCTTTTAACCCTTCACCATTGAAAACATATCACTTTCCGAGGCACAAGGATCTAGTGCAGGCCTGCTGAACTAAACCCGGGAGATATATGTGACTCTTTCTATTGTTTATTTCTGGAATTACATAAAATGTGGGTTTTTAATTTTCAATCTAGTGAAAACATATGTAAATGGCAAATTATTTTAAAACTAACTTAATATGAATCATGGGGTAGGCATTACCGTACACATGATCCTTTAATTAGATAAATAAGGAAAATACTTTTGGAAAAATACAGTTTTGAGACCCAGTATCTTCCATGAGTGATTTAGTTTCCTCCAAGATAAAGACTGGTTTAGGATAGTAATGAAAATATGCTGCATGAAAACATTTTTACTTCTAGTAAAGAGAGCAAAGTTGCAGTTTCATAGCATAGTTTTTCACCCTCTGATTTTCTTTAGAGAGGTTATGAGAGAAAATAATTAATGAATAAAACATAATTTTTCAAAGGCTTACCCTCACTGGCAATTTTTATATGTGACATGAGCCCTATCAGAAATGAAAAATTCTTCCTTAGGGAACAACAGAACATTTTAATAAAAGAGATAACTATAGCTTTGAACTTTGGGTGGTTGACAAATCAGTCTGAAACAGCTTTTCTTCCAAATTTTTCCAATTGTTCATGCAAAATATGATAGGAAACTAAGTAGGATCTTGAAAGAAGATGATGCTTCTTATGCTTACTTTAGGAAAAATTGCAAACCCCTACATATCTGAGATGTAGAAGTGCTGCAGAGGGGTCCTGACCTGGAGGGTTGTGCTGTCTGTGCTGCAGAGCAGCTGAAGCCACATTCAGTGTGAACACCTCTGTATGAACAGTTTGGCTCCCAGGCACAGCTGCACAGCCTTAGCAGGCCATTCACACACGGGACACGGGTGTCCCTCAGGGGATGTGTGTGTGTGCACAGGTGACACTTTGGTCCTCGGCCACAAGTGCATTTTTGGGAAAGGGCTCCTGGAAAGGGATCCAGCTAAGATCCCAGCTCCAGTATGGAGGAGTTTGGTAAAGTAATATGCTTTTTACCTCTGTTTTTTAAAAGAGAAAGTAAAAGTCAAAGCTCCTGTGTGCTCTTGGCACAGCAAGGGATAGCATGACTTCGTGCCTGCCTGGCCAGGGGTGACAGCTCAGCACAGCATCTCCAGGAGCAGGAATATCCAGCTCCCTTGAGCTGCTTAACTCCTGCCTCTGTATTGGTATGGCAATGTGTCAGCTGCTGAGGGGTGGGTGCTGGATTTCTGGGGTGCTTTTAGCAGCTGCAGAGTTTACAGGGTGGGTAATGGGGTCTCAGACTTGCTTTTCATACCTGTACCTTGTGAACAGCAGAATTGCAGAGTTCAGAGGGGTAAAGCAGTGCTACCACCCAGGCAGCTCCTGTGCAGAACTAAGGACCCGATAGTGTGAGGGAAGGCAGGAGGTGGGACAGGGCTCTGTCCAGGACCTTGCAGCTCTGGTTGGTAGATCATGGCAGGTAGGGGTTCTTACAGCTGTTGGGTGACCAAAGCTGGCTCAGACTAGTCAACCACAGGGCCCAGAAGCCATGTTTGGGATCCTTTTTGAATCATGTTGCTGTAACTTGGTCTCTTCTCACCAGCATGGGCACTGAGGACCTGGCTGGGCACAGCAGTGGCAGGAACACCACTGTTCATAGGCTCTCAACCAGGTGTCCCTCTTGAAACAGGCAGTGCTGTGGAGAAAATGTCCTGGGGGCAGAACTGACCCCAAGGCTACTGGCAGGACCATGCTGATGAACCCCCATACACTGAATTATAGGTGGTTTAGGGTGTTGAGTGGATGGACACAGGTTTTATTTCAGGTACAATATTGTGGAGAAGGTGCCCTTACCTTGGGACAGTGATTTGTTTTCAACAGAGCCTTTTGGTGACACTGATCCTCCACTACTGAAGCAACTCTAATGCCTGCATAGGCATCATTCTTTTTTCTCTGGGTGAAACTGAGGTCAAAGCAAATTCCATAATCCCTGTTTACTTTACTTTGCTACTATTTTCCCTTTTTCATTGTCTGTAACATTAATACCTCCATTTCCATCAACATGTGCATAAGTATGAGTGCAGCTGGAAAACTGACAACCATGCTCTGCTGAAGCAGTACTAATACTGTATTCTAACACTGCAGATTTTTATTTGCATTAAATTGAGAGTGGCTCATGCACCAAGAGGCAGAGAGTTGTTCATCACATACTTTATACTTTTCAGTGAATGGGAGCCTTGCCTATATTAGAAAGGTAGTTAACCTGAACTAAGCGAGCTGGACTTAAATTAATCCCTTTATTTTTAATTTTTTTTTTTAATTTTTTTTTTAAATTTAATGTGGATGTAAGACATATAGTCTTGACCTGAATTAGTCCATGTTAATTAAATATAACCTAAACACTGCTTTTTCTCTAGGCTCAACAGAGCTGGCATATTGCCTACAGACCTTTCACTGTCTGACCTTTAGTACATACAGGATGTGACACTCTATTTATTTCATCTTACTCCATTTTTCCACAGGACTTCTGATTCTTCCAATGTATCTGTGATGGATAGAGAATGAAGCAGGCCTATGTCACATACAAAGCAGGAAGAAGTGGAATAGTCTTGTGGTTAAGGTAATTGGCTGTGATCTAGGAGGTGTAGCTTCTTCTTCTGCTTCTGTCATAAAGTCCCTCTGAGAGGCTGCATAGGAGTCTCTCCCCAGATTTCTGAAAGTAGCTGCTAATATTTTCTTAATTATTTTCCAGGAATTCCACATAGGGAATTGGAATCTGATTTTCTCAAAGTCAGCTGAAGTCAATAAAACCTGCAGATGTGGGGCTGCTCTGAGAACTCAAGGTCTTGGGTGGTTGGCACTGTACATTGAGTACCAGAGGTGAAGAAAGGTGGCCTTAAAATTTCTAAGTTCAGGTTCCCTTAGATTTATTGCAGACCTTGCCCAGGGCAGTTACATCCATGGTCAGACAACCCTGGAGCAGGTTTCTCTCCCTCCACTGCATGAAGTCTGGAATCTGGGGGAGCTGGAGGGGAGAGATCCAAACATCACTTCTCTTTTCACTAGAGATGCTACTATAATTGCAATGCCAAAGGTCAACACCATGGCACTGTTGGCAAGTGTTTGAATGGAGACCTCCATTTGCCAGTCTCATTTCCCTTCTGCATAATAATGGAGTTATAAAAATAACTCCCTCACTTCCCATGGATGTGGTGGCTCTATCACTAACAGTAACTCAGCAGGTCTGGCCCTGCTCTCTGGTGCCAGCTGGCACAAAGGGGTTTTGTCCATGCCACTGACCTCTTCAAAACAGGCTCTATGCAAACTTCAAACTCAGAGTGGCTCCTGACTTTTGAGGTCTCTCAACTGGGAATGGCTTGGGAAAATGTTACTTTTACCAGCCTGTCAAGGACCATTCCAGCAATGCAAGAGCAGCACTGTCAGATTTATGGTATCTGGAATGTTCCCTGGCATTTTTTATTGTCTTGCTATAAGTGAAGTCTCATAGGTCCAAAAGAGCACCAATAAAAGACCCAACATTTTGTGTGAGAGGAGAGGTGTATTTCTAGCACAGGTTAGAAATTAGATTTAATTCTTTGTTCACCTCCAGATGTGAGGAGCACATGGGTGGCAGGGGAAAGAGAACTGAAGTAAGTCTTTGACAACTCTGACCCTAGGTGGAAATCAACCTTTTTCACTAGCCAGCATCAAATAGACTTACCTTGAGACACCTAAGCAGACCTGAGCAGGTAGCCAGCTTCCTAAACATCCCTTCTTTTAGCTAATTTAGTAAGGCAACATTTACATGCAAGCAGAAGCTCAGACAGCCTTAATCCTCACACCTGCATGGGCTTGGCCCTGCAGCCTAATTACTGCAGCTAGACCCGGGCTTGCTTCCCCCATGCTCTGAGTTGATGGATGTAACCTGTCTTGGGAAGCCATATGTTCTGCCTGCCCCAGGAGTCATGCTTTAAGTTAAAATGTATGTGAAGCCCTACTTACTGCCAGAACCCAGGCAGCCTGTGCATCTGCCTTGTGTGTAGTGCATTAAGCCCTGTGGAGAGGCAGGAAACATTAGTGGGAATGCCATGACTGATGGGGCTGTGCAGGGTCTCAATGGAGCTGGCAAGTGCCCTGCTGCTTCTGCCATATTCACAAGCCATAATATCAGTTTATTTTAATGGTGTGACAACCCTCCAGTCAGGATCATACCTTCACATAAACCTGGCTGGTTGTTCTGCTGTTTCATTTGTTTGGTTGCTTTTGAAAAACATATTTTCTGAGGAGCAAAGAGGAAGCACTCCCCAGTCTGCTTTGTTGGGATTCTCCAGTCCAGACCTTAACAGGCATGACTGGGTGGGTTCAAGTTATTGAAAAGCACTTTGTGGCCCTAGCCAAAAAGTCTCTATGGTCATCTTGAAACGTTAATAAAAACATGACACACTTCTGTAGAGGATAATAGCCAAATTTTGTCCAAAGTTACATTGGATCAGACTGGCTGAAGATCCCTAAAGAGTTATTGTACTGATGGAATTTAGGGTTTACTCTTTGGCCACAGTAAGCCTGCTCCTTAAATAGGAGTTTTCCATTGACTTCAATGAAAGTTGGATCATATTAATATTTTCCATAGAATTAGTAAAAAGTAATCAAAATCTTGCAGTCTCTATTTGGTCCATTTTCAGGCAAAACTTTCAGTGTAAATCAGCTGAGAGGTTTACGAAAGGGAGAGCTATTGGAAATGTCCAATCCCTGTGACACTATTTCTAGTGACCATTTCTCATTGTATTTTCAAGACTGATAATTTATTGCATTAAATTATACTTCATTGCACAATTTCAAGACCTGGTTCTTTAGACATCGTATGAAGAAAAAGTTGGCACAAAGACTGCAAGCCCACATTGTCCAGATTTTTTTTTTTTTTGGTGTGGTTTTTTAAAATGTTGTGGGTTTTTTTGGTTGGTTTGTTGTTGTTGTTGTTGTTGTTTTTTAGGAAAACAGGTATTACTAATTTATAGAGCAGAAAACCCTAAAAATCTTACCTAGAGTTCCACATACCTTGTTTTTCACAGACTCTGAACTGGGTTTATTTTTAAACATGGAAGATGATTTTTGTTAATCTTTTTGCAAGTTGCAGTGTTACCAGTTCCCACCATGTTTGGTGATTCTCATACCTCTTCCAAGGATGTTTCCTGTAACTTGGGGCTTTCCTGAGAGGTGCTGAGTGCAGTCAGCTTTGATTTGTTAATACATTGGACCTGAAATTGTTCTGGTTTAAAACTAAAGAGAAAAAGGCATGAGACGTCTCTTTCTCAGCAAATGACAAACCCATTTTTCACCCCACTCCAGCACCAGCTGCTTCAGGTGTACATTTGCTGCTGTCAGGACAGGGACATAATAATTTTGCAAGGAGAATAGCTTTACTGGGACAAAATTGGTCCCCTGGACTGGGTAGGAGGAAACATGATCTTTTGTGACTTTGGCTGGAGATGGTTACTTAGGGCAGGTCAGACTTTTGTAATCTTTCTGTGAGCAGTGGAAGGATTTGGGATCCCTCAGATCACATGTCTGGAGTGCACACAAGTCAGGAGCACTCCTTCTGACCCCTTTGGGTGAATGCAGGATTTCCTACTTATATGCTTCATAGGAAAATGTCTGACATTGACTCCAGCTCATTAATCAAGAAGGGCCAGGAACATTGGTTGTCTTTCTCACATCTCACTCTGGGAAAGACAAAGTCAAATTTTACTCCAGTTTAAATCTCTTTACAATGACCTGAGAAAATTTCCTATTATTTGGATGCTGTACCTCGCAATAGCCATTTAGTTTTCCTGTTCAAAACCCCATAAAAAAGAAGGAATTCTTGTGGATACAATTCCCATAATAATATTGTGAAGCTAGGATAATACACAGTCAACTGGGGTTATTCTGCATCTAAGGAGATAGAACAATATGTAGCTATTCTCACTTTTTCTGGAACTTTTCTCACTGAGAGAGCTTTAGAAAAATCCATCTAATTTATAGGGCTCCTTGGGCCTGGAGACCACACATCAAGCTGCAATATTTAACATATCATAGCAGCAGCACAATACCATATAAAAATAACACAATAAATGATTAATAGACTAACTCTCTCAAACTCATTCCCTCTGATTATTTCTTTACAATTAAAAGAAGTTGCTAGGGTTTTTTTTTTTCAGAAGAATAAGAGATTTCTCTCTGAAGTTATCCTCTGCTGGTATTCGTTTAAGTTTAGAAGAGCCTGAGCACCTTTGGCTGTCTTCTTAGTGCTGTGTTGTGCCATATAGAGACCCCTTCTGGTTTCCAGACATACCTTCCTTCCCCACTGCTGGCTCGCACTGCCCCAGATGCAGGAAGCATGGATTGTGCATGCTCTGTGCTCTGGCAGTACCCTCATGATGGCTGCTGTGACTTTCCTGCAACATAAATGGGGCAGCCTTGGGGCAGTCTGCCCCTGGCTCTAGGATTGAGCTAATACAAAAGAGGCTGGGAAGCTGTTTCAGCTTAAAAAAGTCTGGAGAGGTGCACCCAGGCTTTCCAAAGGTTGAAATAGCAAGGTGTAATTCAAACACATTTATATTTTAGTGCTTTCTCACAAAATTTGTCCACTGACATAGTTGTCAGTAGTTGTGAGTAGTCAAGATACATAGGTGAAAACACTATGTGTCTTTACCCTGGGCAAATTACCTGAAGAAGTACTACAATACATGTACTTATCCCAAGGGTAAGTCATGGCAGCAGCAGATGGGTTACACTCTGGGATACAGCATATTGCTTTATGGGAGGTACTGTTCATGAGGGGTTTGTGAGTGCTTAGGGACGGCCCTGCCATTGTGTAATTTTCTCTGCCTGTTTGTCTCTTTAGTGTTCAGAGCTGGATGTGACTGAGACAGCTGCCATTGCTTCTAGGCTCATGGAAATAGCATGGAACAGCTCAGGGCACATCTGACCTCCCAGGCCTGGGTGCAGCTGCACTCTCTGGTGGCATGTGTGTTGCAATGGGGTCCTGCAAGGCACAGGCCCTCTCCTAGAGGGGAACCCATACACTGAGAAAGGAAGGAAATGTGCTGTGCTCCAGCAGGTCTGTCAGTCTGGAGAACTAGGATTGCAACAGAAAGTGGGAAAAACATCTGCCCCACAGTGGAGACACGTGTATGAAATGATACATGGATGAAAAACTTCGGAATGATGAAAGCAACTTGTCTGGAAACACACACCACTGCCACTGCCACAAGCATGGGACCAGCTGAATTATCCCACAAGCTGGTGTTGCTCTGCTATGGAAATACTGACTCCATTGACTGTTGGTACTTTGTGGAAACCATATGAGGTCAGGAAGTCCTACAGCAGTCCAAGTTTTTACTTCTTGGGGAGAGCTGGGGCTCTGAAAACCATGGCAGAAATATTGGAGGAGCTTGGGATAATTGATTTCCTAGAGTATGTGTAGGTATGAGGAACTCTCAGGACACATGCTCCAAATTTCCCCCTTGGAAAGTCTCTGGATACATCAGCTGTGCAACAGAGGCACTGACAGATCACAGGCTGGTGAGTGATAATGTGATTCACAGGGGCAGATACCCAGAAGCACATACTTAATTTTTGAGATGGTGTTATCAGGGTCTTTGCACCATGTGTGTAGTAAAGAACTCTAAATAAATAGGACTTTAAATAAATCATTCTGTGACATTGCTGAACAAGGAAAAACTAATGTTAGAAAGAAAATAAAAATACCTTTTTTTTCTTTTTTCCCATTATTTTCCACAAACTGGTTCTGAGTGCAATATGACCTTTCTGCTTGAGCCCATCCCAGCTAAGGTGTCTGTGTTGCCATTTTTTTTTACCCCAGAAGGGTGGTTTCTCCTCTGTAGAGCCTGGAGGCTCCCTTGGAGTGGTCTCAGACAGGAAGGATTTTTTGTGATGAGGACACATGACTGATGGATTTACTCATTCCACTGAATCTCCCCAGTGTAACCTTGATAGAAATACTTGGGCCTGGTTTCACCTTGCTTCACTCTTCTGAAGTTTATGCTTCCTCCTGGTTCCAGTAAGGATTTATTCCTGCTAGCCCAGGGCAGTGGGATTCACCCAGTCCCTAAACACTGAGGGTGTAAAATGGTGCTTGTGCTGACTCCAGGCAGGAACAAGGGTTTAATGCATTTTCTCTTTGGGGTAAGCTTGATGTACCTGTTTACATATGGAACCTTTCAGCAAAATAATTTTTTCCAACACAAAATATGTTTTAAAAAACAGAGGGGAAGCGGAACCAGCGATCAGTTTAATTTCAGTCAGCAGACTTTGAAATCAGGGCTACAGCAGCCAGCACACAGCACTGGAGGAATTGATATTTGCTGGGCAACTCCCATAGGAAAGAGGGAGCAGAAGTAGCTCACGGTGCCTCAGTGCTGATGACCACAGCCTTTGATATCCTGTCCTCCTACAACCCACTTATGTGTGAACAGCACAAACATATGAAGAGGTTTGTGTCTGTAGCAATAGGATTCACCCAGTCCCTAATCCTGAGGGTGTAAAGACCGGCATTCCTCGTTTCTTCCAGGCAGGAACAAGGGGTTAGTGTGTGTTTCTGGTTTTTTTCAAGCTTTGTATGCTAGAAGTATGTCATCTTGCACAAAGCCTGGAAGAAAAATTAAACCTGCTGATATGAGCCTGCCCTTGCTGCTGCTCTGTGCAGACTGAAGCTCCCTGGTGAATCTCTTTGAGCTGAAGGAAAAGCAGGTGATGATGGCAGCAGTGTGCCAAGACTGAAATAACACACCCAAACTCAGCAGGGCTTACCAGCACTGGCTAGCTCTGTACTAACATGGTCACGCAGCTTTCTTGGCTCCAAATACCAGCAGAGCAGGCTTGTGTCTGCCCATAGTGCACTCTGTCAACAAGACTTTCTAGTGCACATCAAGCTTCAGATAAAATCTTGAAGGTGTTGGATGTCTTCCTAGGATGTGCTGAATATCCTCTGCTCCCACTCACCTTGGTGGGAACCGAGCAGCAGCTCAGCACCATTCATTCCCCGTGTTGCACCATGGAGGTTTAGGATGTTCACATGAGACATTTCTGTACACAATGAATAACACATTGTTCAGTTGCACAATAAGGTGTGGATGGGTTTGATTTCCTGGGCAGAATCAGCTCTGTTTCTGAGCTGGCTTGTGCAGCTTCTGTCAGCAGGGTAGAGAGATCACAAAATCACAGAATATGTTGAGTTATGTACTAGTGTGGATGCCTCCAGCTCCATGAGCTTTAAGGGTGAGACTGCAGGACTGTGGCCTCATCACAGCCACCAAACTTGGAGAGAAAGGTAATTCCTCTCTGCAGAAATACCCTGCTTGTCTCCCCATTACCATGCTGAACACAAATAGAAGTTTATTTTACTACAAAATGAAAATGAAACATTGCAGTAGTCTAAATCTCTTTAGATAATCTAATTATCTAATACAGAATGACACAAATGTTGCAGACTTTTCGCTAGAAGGATGTTGTGAGGACCCTTACATTCCTGTCAACGTTAATAAATTCTGAGAGGCTTTGTTTGTCATTTAGTTTGTGATAAGGAAATCATTCACCCCTGTTAGCTATGCAGCATGAATACACCAACTTGACAAGCTTTGATTGTCATTGTCTACAAAGGTATTGAAAACTTACAACATATGGGCACATACACACAAGCACACACCCAGACACACATGAACACAAATAGACTAAAAAAAATCACAGCCAAACAAACAGACAAAAATAATTCTGCCTGTTATGCTATAGTTGTTATATCTTGGCCTTCTTTTTCAGCAGGCAGAAAACCTGTAACTTCTTATTTTTCAAAGTTTAGAAAGCCTCAAGCAGTGATAGCACTTGTTAGAGGTTTCACCAGACAGTCATTATCCCTGAGCACACAGCTCTGGTTATTTTTAGATAAATACACATGAAGAGGATCTACTATCTGTATTAGTCTTATATTCTTGAACAGGCATAGGTATCTAGTAGGGAAACCAGCTTAGCCTAGAAAACCAAGACTCAGGTGCCTACCTCTCCTCCCTGGGACACCTGATTATGTGCTTGATCTCAGATACGCCACCTCACAGCTCCTCCTCTTCTCCTCTTAGCTGTCTCCTGTATTTATGTTCAACAGTGCAAGAGGGCATCCAGTAAATCCTTGCTTATGTGTTTTACAGATATATCAGTCAGACTGCAGATCTCACTTCTCAAGGGTGATGTTTGTCCAGTCACCGTCAGTTTCCCCAGGCCTGGATAATTCCAGGGAATAGGATTGGTTTTCCCAATGCAACACAGCTGCAATTCTAACCTCCATGTTATAGACCTTTGCTGCAAATGCTTTAGGCAAGTCAGGAGCCTTTGCCTCCCTCTTTACCCTTAAGGGAGAGTTGACCTACCCAAGATTTAAATTACCCACTGGAAGTGCCCTTCTCAGGTGATATCTAAAGGAATGTGGCAAGGTGCTGTCTGTGAACATCACATGCAACTGCCTGTCCCAGATGGCTGAAATCACCCTAAATTACCTAAACAAAGAGCTGGTCTTAAATTTTTACCTTAGGCTGAGTGGCAGAATGCTTTAAAGTCTTCTCTCTGCTAAATCAAAACTCTACTGATAAAGTTGAAACCAGAGTCTGCACCAAGGTTTGGAATAGCTGAGGAACAGAAAGCATTTGCTTTATGCTGCCTCACTGGAAAATGGCATCTTTTACAGTGACACTACAGTGTTTTGCAATGAAGAAAGACTTGACATAAATCTGTTTCTAATTTTAGCGTGAATGAAGCAATTATTTTAAATAATTTGTGGTCAAGGTTGCTTGCCACTGCACTTTTATTCAAACTCATTTGAAGTAATGCTTTCTTAACCTCACTAAATAAAAATGGGAAAGCCAGAAAGCAATAGATCTTCATTAGGGTTGTATGTTATAGGCATCAGGCAAATCATTATCATTAGCAAATCCATCAGGCATATCTAACCTTAGTCCAGCATTTAGATCTAATAAGATCATTAACTGCTTCATTTACATCGTTATTGAAGTTCTCTGTACCATCTTTTTTTGGCCCATTCCTTTGCCAATGAATTACATATTACTAGCTCAAGACTGAAGGCTCTGCTCATGTCACTTGGATTCCTGAAAAGTCATATGCCAATCCTTATTAAGGCATGTCCCAGACATCTCTGTTTTTCTTTTAGACAATAGCCTCCTTTAGGGGAGAATTCATAATCTTTGTGATCTAATCAGAGAAACAGTGCTAAGCAAATCTGAGCATACTCATAAAATTGATAGATATGAACAGTGAGGATCAAGAGAAAAAAGAATGGAACAGAAGAATTGGTATTTGTTAAAGAAAGTAAACCTGTCCTCCAAATTCACTCATTGGAAGGAAAAGATACCATCTCTAGAAACAGACCAGTCTGGCCAAGTCTCTAATTCTTTAGTAACTGTAAAAGTGGGAAAGAAACATACAGAAAGTGAAATCCAGGTCAGGAAAGTAAAAATGAGTACAAAATAATTGCACCAGTATTTAGAGAAAATAAGAAAGGCCAACACAAAAAAAAAACAAAACAAAACAAAAAAAAAAAAAAAAAAACCCCAAAAAAACCAAAAAAAACCAAAAAAACAAAAAAACCAGAGATATAAAGGATAAAATGAAAACAGTGTATAACTTCCTTGGCAGTAAGAGGAGGATCAGAGAAAGCATTGGCCAGCCAATAAATGGGACAGGAAAGCTAATAACAAAACATGCCAAGAAGGCAAAAGTGTTTAATGCCTTTTATTGCTTCAGTCTTCATTAAAAAGCCTGACTGTAATCAGATGGCTGACACAGTTAACACCAGTCACAAAAGGGTAAGAACCCAGGCAAGAATAACGAAAGAAATGTTTAGAAACTGCTTAGATAGATTAGATTTTCTCAGATCATTCAGGCCTGTAATTCACCCTAGGTTACTTGGGGAACTGGCTGAACAATCCTGAAGTCCATGGTAATTATCTTTGAGAATTTGGATGATGCTGGGCTAGAAAAAGCCTGAAAGAGTGCCTATTATTAAAAAAAAAGGAAAAAAAGAGGGCACAGAATCCCATTTCTGTGATCTGACTTTCATTTCCCAGAAAGATCATTGGACAAGGGTTCAAATGATGTGCAAGAGGGCAAAATGATAAGTAGTTATCAATGTGATTTGTCACGACCAGATCATATCAAACCAGCCTGTTCCTTTGTTTGTTTTTCCTGTGACGGGGTAACAAGTCATGTGGATAGGCAAGAATTCAGTAAGGTTTTTGCACCGCCTCAAATGGCATTTTCATAAGCACCCAGGGAATTGTGGTCTGAATCATGGGCCTCTAACTTCACTGGACTCAATGAACAATAATACTGGAAAACATGCTGCATTGCTTTCCATGTCAGCTTTGGTTTGAAGCTCTGCTGCTCAAAAGTCACGGCTTCAGGACCACTGACTCTTGACAAAGCTGCTGCAAAATAGACACGGTATTTATTGGCGAATGACAGCCAAAGGTCTGCTGTCAGCAATTCAGTGTTGTGCTGATTGCATTTAGCAGGTAAGGCTCTGTCCCGAGGTCCAGATCCACTGTTATCATTACAGTGACTTGAATGATGCACTAAAGAGCACATTTTAAATCTGAGTTTGACACTAAGCACTGACAAATTGAGGGAAAGGCCTGAGTAATTGAAGAAATACTCTAAAAGAAGCAGGACAGCCTTAAATATAAACTGCCATCTAGATAGGGCTAAATGCCTCCCTGAATACTTAATGGTAAATGAGAGGAGAGGTAGCAAAGATCTGGGAATTGTAGTGGATCATAAGCTCAGCATGAGTCAGTAATGGCATCCTGTTGTGAAAGAAGCAAATATTATTCTGGGATATATAAACAGCAGAATTGTACAAAAGACACATGAGGTAATCCTTCCATTGGTAAAATCTCCAGTAGGGAGCCAATTCCAGTATTGGGTACCAGACTTGATTGTCTGGGAAATTGTAGAAAGTCCAGGGGAGAGAAATTAGTCTGGTCAGAGGTCCAGAAAACCTGCTCTGCAGGGGCAGGTGTCAAGAAATCTGTCTGCTTAATTTTTGCAGAGAAGGCTGGTGAGATTTGTGCCTGCCAGGCTTCAAATAAATAAAATGCTACTTCAATGAGATGGTAATAAACCTTTGTGTCTCTATTCATTGTAGTTAATACAAGAAGTTATAAGTTTACCAAGGATTTTAGTTGACTTTTTGACAAGTCTTTTTTCTGGAATAGATCCTTTCAGAAACAGTAGCATCCCTCTGATGAGGCCCACGAAGACCACACTTAAGAAATATCTGCCAGGAATGCTGCAGGTAGAGGTCATCTTGCCTTAGACAGATTGATGTATTATTTCTATTTTCTTTGTTTCTATGATAATGGATTGGGTTTTAAAAAAATTTGGGTCCAGACTGGCACATATTTACCATAAACAATCTCTGTACTTGTCACAAATATGAACTATGAAGATGCTCTATGTGATATTAAACTTGTTGATGCATAAATCAATGTGTAAGTTAAGCATATGGTTTCAGTGCATTCACTTCTTTTGGTAAATTTCCACTTTCTTTCATTCAAAAAGCCATTACTGGCAAAAGGTGGCAGTGAATGCAGGATGTCCCTGTGGCTCTCTGGCCTGAGCCTCAGTCCTGGGCCCTCCTCATCCAGAGGATGGGGAGAAGGAATTGGTGTTAACACTGGCAGGACAATTTCTAATCATCTGTGGCTCTGGCTCCACAGATTGGCATCATGATTGGGCTGGGGAGGTGGAGGACACTGCTCCTGCTCTTTCTTGCTGCACTTCAGAGACAGCAGGCAACCTTTGAAGCAGCCTGTGTGATCACAAGTGGACACTAGCTAATCTAACAGATTTAGCCATCTAACAGTGGGTGCTGAGCACAGGCAGGGCATCTCCCAACACCCCACAGAGTGGGGACAGTCCAGGTCTGTCTCCCCTCAGTCTCACCCTCCTCACCCTCAGGCTCCCAGCCGTGGTCCCAGCAACTATGGCTGGTGTTGGGTTTCCAGGCTGCAAAGAGGCACTCAGCACACTTCAGTGATTCAGCCAAATGGTAGCCCACAGAAACAGGACCGACCTGGCCCAGGGACATGGCTAATCTCACCCAGTACCTGCACAGGCATTTTGTCCAGTGTGAAGAAAAGAGCAGAAACCTAAAGCCAGGAGGAGACAAATGCACTGGGCTGTTTCTTTTGGTGGCAGTCTGCAGTTAGATGAGGTTAGAGTGATGTGTGACAACAAGTGCCCTCGTTTTGGCCAGCAAAAAAAGGCTTTGGTCTTGTCAATTACTAAAGAAATGTCAGCTAGGAGCCATAACACCCCAGAGATGTCTTGTTTTGCTCTTTATTCCAGTGAGTGATGCCAATGCTTCGTTGTTTATTTGGATTGTTTTTATCTTATCCAGTGTATTTTGCTCTGGGCAAAGATACAGGCATTAAGTCAACAGAAGGACATAGGTGTTGCAACACCGAGTGTTGGAGCCCTTAACTGTTAGGCACTGGGCCATGTAGTGGAATCCCAAGCCCCATATGAAATACTGGTCTCCCTAAACAAAGCACAGGGTTTAACACAATAATTTATCTCTAAGCATCACATGGGAATGTGTCTCTGCCACTCGGCCATTTATTATTTCCCAGCCAGGAAAGTTAGAGAGGAGGAAACGGAGTCTCATGTGACTGTGGAGAGCCTTACACCCACTGAATAACAATCAGCAAAGGGGGAAGGGGCAGAGGGAAGACGAGCAGTTTGGAAACAGCCTAAAGGCAGAAATTTGACACAGAACCTCTTTGGCATAAATTCCTCAAGAACAGTGAGGCTGGTAGAAGAAAAGAGAGGTCCCTAAATGATTTGTGAGCAGAAGGCAGGGTGCTAATGTATTTACATAATTTATTCAAAACAGTTTGCTCAGCCAGCTCTATCAAGGACATGGATACTGGACGCTTTAAATGTTCTCTAGGGGAGGAGTGAATCTGACTTTTTGAGCTAAGCCGATGGCTACTGAGGTCTCTGTTGCCCTTTCTGTGTTCCTCTGTGAGCTGTGGATCGAGTAGTGGGTCTAATGCTGCTTGGTCACATGTTCAGATGTTCCACCTGTGCAAAGGGAAGCTGAGCACCCACATCCAAGCCAGTGCTGGATTTCTGTCACTTTTAAAAGTTTTTGTACCCACCCTCTGTCTTGTGGGTTAGAACCCCAAGCTCTCAGACAGGGCATGCTGTGGAAATACACTGTCAGCAACCACCAGTTATGAAATATCCTCAGATGCCTTTGACTGCCTGAGCCTATTCAGAGCAGTGCTGTTCTGCATGCTCAGAGAAAAGATAAAACTGCCCCGCACAGCAAGTGAATCCCACACTGTGCTGGGAACAGAAAGGTCCCTCACTGCCCTGCCGCTCCCTCCCTCTTCTCTTTTTGCTACGCGAAGTCAGATGGAAATGAATTAGATGCTTGTGCTGAGCATTTCAATGGGACAGAAACTCAGCAATATTACCTGTCAGTGGGTCTCTGGGAAGCAAAAGGTCCCTGCCAAGTCCTGCTGGATCTTGAGCAATCTGGTGGCAGTGTTGGCATGGCAACCCACAGATACAGCTTCCATGCATCGTTTGCCTGGGGACTAGGCTCTCTCCAGCCTTCAGCCTGGAGCTCGGCGCTGGCCAAGTGTCTCGTTAATCTGAGTCATTGAATTGCTGGGAGGGATTATAGGGTTAAACTGGGATAACCTAAATAGGCTGATAAAAGGCTATTCAGTAAGAGATGCAAGTGCCCAGCATCTCCCAGGTTTTAGCCCACATGCTCTCGAGTCCTGAGTTGAACTTATCTAAAAGAATAAAGGGTAGGCACTGGAAATTCCCCAAAATCTTGGAAAGATACCCAGTGCGATCCCAGTCTCTGTGAGAGCTGGAAAGATTTATTTTAGAAAGAGGTTTGGATGGTTAAATATTATTTGGAACTGTGGTTTCCTTTTGTATGTACAGTGGTTTTACTCTTAGTTCCTTTCCTGTTCTATAATCTCCTCTGTTTCTTCAGTGTAATTAGCCTGTTGTTTTCAAAAGGCTGCTGATTGTGTGTGAATTGAACTCATTATGCACTGACTTTGCTCTGTGTGTGTGTGTTATGTATGCTGCCTGTGCCTGCGATCCCTGACCTCCACCAGAAGGAGCTTTGCAGGCTGAGATATTTGCATGTGGCAATGGGCTGAGGAAGAGGGTAACTCAGCAGGCTCTTGGCTCAGCAGCTCCCAGCCTGAGAGTCCCAGCGGATGGCTCTGGAGACGAAACCTCCTCTCCTGGAAGCACAGGAGTCTGTGCTCCCTAATCAGGAGTGGATTTAATCACAGGGACCTGTCGGGGGGTGTGTCTTGGGTACTGTCTGAGGTCCAAGTGCTCAGCAGATGTACTCCAGTGTCTCTTGCAAGATCAACTAAAAGATGAGCCCTTGCAGAAGCCTGATGTTTCCAGGTTCTGCTCCACATCAAGACCTATCAGTACTGGAGAAAACCAGTTTCTGGTCTGTAGTACCTGCAGTACCCGGGCACGAAAGAAGGACACGGTTTCACCACGATTAAGAGAACAGCCGAGGCCCCCAAAAAGAGAGAGTTGTTTATTATGGATACACAATTTATAGGGTTTGCAAAGTGTGAGAGGATTGGAAGATGAAATCCCACCTCTCAACCAGACTGGTGAAGTGCCCAGTCCATCAGATTCCCTTCTCCAAGAAGGAATGTAAACAAAGCTAGTGTTTTTAGTACAATGCCTGAGAAAATCTGACTCGAGAATATAAACTTTTCAGAAGGCTTTCAAAACCAGGACGATACTGGTTTCTGCCAATATGCCATAATTATCCTAGAATAATGGTCTTTGAGAATCTGTACCAGGGCTTTTAGGCTGTAAGTTCTGCTATTGTGGATGCTCTATGGGAACAAACTCGAACTGAGCTTTTGACAGTTTTTACAACTCCTCAAGTCTTTGGAAAGGCTGGCATGGTGTGTTGCCTCAGAGCCATAGATTTTATAGTTGTGGGTTCCCACATCGGGTTGCTGGCTTTCAGGTGACTTCAAGTCTAGCTTTGATCTTCTGAAACATTTAGATTGTTTAGTTTCAGCAAATGACTTTTTGGTACAACTTTGTTTTGCCCCTCAACTTCTGTCTAGCACTACTTCAGTGTTCAAGGAAAATCAAAGCTTCCCATTTGGCTTCTCAGTATGCTTTGGGCTAAGTTCTGGGGAACTGCCCTATCAAATGGAATATCCCTGTCCTTCCCAGTCCACACTGTGTGAGACTTGCTACACCCTCACAACTCCCACTAGTTCTGACAACTGTTGCCAAGTCACATACGTCCAACAGCATTAATTTACAAGAGTTTATAAAAGATGCCATTCCTTCAAGTATTTTTTGTACCTGTAAGTTCTTGAAGTGCAAAAGACTAGCAAGTATAGATATGTATTATAAAACACTTTCAAAAAGCTCCCTAATTTTCCTCCTGTGAGGTGATCACCAGAGCAGTAATGCACAGAAACTAAATAAGTTTGAATCCAGGTTATGTTCAGGAGCAAAGAAGAAAACAATGAAAACTGCATCCCTTTTGTCTTCTATAAACAGACACTTACAGGAATTCTATTTAATTGGTCTCTGCCCAGGGTAATGTGAATTTTGTCCTTAGAGAAGGAACAGTCATTCATTTGGTGGAGAAAGTCAAAGTCAATGTTAATGAGATTGCTCCCCCCATGCAGGGAGGTGCTGTAGCCGAAATGAAAGTTATCAAACACAGATACCATTTATGGATGCCAGGCTCCCATTCTCCATTCTGTGTTGGCCTGACAACTTTCAAAGCAGTACTTGTTCTAGTGGCTAAGCAATCAGCCAAAGTGACAATCTCTTCTTGAAGACAGCTTGACAATCTAGCAACTTCTATTGCCCTGTTACTGCTAAAATGCACAATATGAATCATCACAGTCCCTTTCTATTTTCAAAAGCAATAGTGATAAAGTGTACTGCTATGTAAATACAGGGGATAAATTCTTCTCAGTCCAGCAGTAGCAAGAGGAGGATGGTGATGGACAGCCACAAAGGGAAAATGTTCATATCATAATGGTACCTATTTTTCTTTTATGGAGCTCATTCATAATCCCTACAGAAATTAACAACATGGCAAGGGAAAATGGTGTGCACAGGAACTGCCATTCCTGCTACCGTGTTGCCATATTAACCTTCAGTTTGATAATTAAGTAATTAGATTCTATAAATCTGAATCACTCCTCTTAGAAGGGAAGGGCTCTCAGGTTCTTGCTGGACAAGAATGCAGTGTGATCTGTGGGTTCAGGACTGAATTATGCTTGATGTGCAATTAAAAGCCATTTTAAAAAGCAAACAATTTTCTATGAGTAGGAAAAAGCGGTCAAGTATTTCAGTTTACATTGACATTTCTGCTAATAGATTTCACATTTAATCTCAGATTCTCAGTGTTTAAAAATTTTCTCAGTAGAGATGGAGCTGATAAGGACACGTGCAGTAGGATCAGACATTTCTGTTACACCAGACTCACTCCTGCTCTGCCTGAGAACATTCATGCACTCACCACAGTGCTGGGGTGTCCCTTCTGCCTTGAGCAGGTGCAGCAAGTTGGCCTGATCTGCTGACCAGTTTCTTAGGTGGAAGGTGCCAAGGAAGAGGAGAAGAAAGATGACATTGCAATGACAACCAGAGAAAGCTTGCAGGATCTTTGCAGGGAAAGCAGCATCTTCCAGCGGAGTCAAAGGCACGGCCACTCCCTTGACTCATGAGTGCATGCATGTGAGGGCATGCCATGACTGCATGTGCAGCAGTGTTTCCATCACCTGATCTGTTGTGCATTCCCAGTCTCATGGTCCAATGTGAATCATCCTGGAAGCTCAGAGGCTTGGGAGGTAGCATAATCAAGCCTTTGGGGAAGTCAGGTCCAGCCAAAAGAGCATCAGTGAGTGGCTACACACATTTTCCATTCTTAGCCACGATCATCTGTAGGGTGATTCAGCTCTCTAAATGTAATGCCCTTTGAGAGACTCCACGGTATCCAAGCTATGCATGTGAAGCTGTCATGTCTGAGTCCCACAGCCTTCCTTCTGGAGGTCCAGTGTCTACTTCAGAGTATCTCAAATGCTGGGATTTGACACCTATGTATATTAACTGAATTGCATCCTTAACTTAATCAATTCCTAAATTTTTCAGGTATGTAGGAATTGATCCCTACAGTAACAAAATGACTGGAAATCTTAGTGGTTTAGCAACTGTAGAGTCCTTGGAAGATCATCACAGCATTAGACACTGGCAAGTGGAGGGATGTAGGGCATACCAGTACCCATAACAACCTTACAAATTTAGCCATTCCACTTCTGAGAGCACAGCTTAGCTATTTCTGCAGGGTCCTGCCTTGTCCTGCCAATGCTTAGGAAGGTTTGTCATATGGGGATACTGGCACTGTCTGCTTGTGCTGGGGAAAGCACAGAGCACAGCTCTTTGAGCTGCATCAAGCCAGCTGGTTTGGGGTCTTGATGCTGGTGTTAGCTAATGAAGTCTGCAGGAGGTTGGAAGGGTTTCAGTTATGCCCAGCACCTGGATAGGATGCTTGGACTATGTCTGGATGGATTAATTAGTCAAGCTGATAAGTTGTACCATGTAGGCTTACATCTGGGATGCCTGCTTATTCCTGCATCTTTCTGGTTTCCCAAAATTCACACAACTGTAGGCTTTTAAGGACCAGGCACTTAACTCCATCTGGCTTGACAATGAGACTTAGACACAGAAGTCAGTTAGATCTAGCAAAAACAATATGGCAAGCACTATTTAATATCTTTTGAAAGTGCTGTCTGTGGCCTACACAGTCATAGTGAAATGTCATAACCACAGCTGTTCTCCTGCCACTGTGCTGCCTTAGTGACAATGATACAGCATAACCTAATGCCCAGGGAAATGTCCAATGGCTCTGGAAAGCCTGTTCTATAGATATTAAGCCAGTAGAGAAAATGTCCTTTTTACCTGTCCTAGGCTGTTTGATACCCTCACAAATCACACTGCTTCATTTGTTTTGCTCCATGGAATCTCCTGCTCTCTCTGTCTGTGCTGGTACAAACGAGGTTTAAAAGTAGTTCTGTTCTTCAGAGGTACAAAACAAGGATATGAAAGGCCCCCAGATACTGAGAAACTGGAGTGCTGAAGTTTGAAATTGAAACATTGGCTGAATGCATGAGTCATGTTCAAAAGCTCACATCAAGACTTGAGATCATTTTCAGAAAAGATTATGTTGTATTCTTCCTGATGGGAGTTGTATTACAGAGGACAGTGCCATTATTCTTGTCTTTCAAACAGGAATGCAAAGGATCTAGGTTACTGCCATGGTTTAACTGCACCTGGATCTAAGCACCATGCAGCCACTCATTCACTCCTCCCTGGTGGGATGGGGGAGAGAATTGAAAGGGTAAAGTGAGAAAACTTGTGTGTTGAGATAAACACACTTTAGTAGATAAAGCAAAAACTGTGCATACAAGCAAAGCAAAGCAAAAGAGGAATTCGTTCCCCTCTTCCCATGGGCAGGCAGGTGTTCAGCAACCCTCAGTAAGGCAGGGCACCACCTCACATAACAGTGATTGGAGAAGACAAACACCCTCACTCTGGGCTTTGTGTTAGCTTTCTTCCCTAACATGTGATACCGCATGTGAAGGAGTATCCCTTGGGTCAGCTGGCATCAGCCTTCCTGGCTGTGTCCCCTTCCCACTGCTTGTGCACCCCAAGCCTCCTCAGTGGTGGGGTGGGATGAGAGGCAGCAGAGCCTTTGGCTCTGTGTGATTGCTGCCCAGCAATAATGGAAATATCTCTATATTACCAACATTATTTCCAGCACCAATGCAAAATACATCCCCGTACCTGCTACTGTGAAGAAAATTAATTCCATCCCAACCAAAACCAGCACATTTACTAAGGAATCTTCTGCAGGCAATCCTCTATATGAGGAAGATTGTGGAAATCTGAGCAGAAGCAGAGGTCTTTCAGAACTGAGCATGCCAGGGCTCATGTCCTCAGAGAGTGTTGACGACATTCTGCATAAATTCACAAACCCTTATGAGATGCAGATCATCCTCCAGTGGGACTGGAGGAGCTGAAGTCTTCCTAAGGAAGAAAATACTTAGAGTCAAATGAACATAAATCTCAGGCCTGAAATGATTCAGATTATAACCTGTGGAAGCTCAAAGGCTGGGACTATTATCAAAGGGAAGAACAAGGGATGAAAGATGGGATCTCTGTTGTGATGCAACAAGAAAATACTTGCTCTATCTTGTTAGCAGTGACGCTCAGAAACTTAGCTAATAATAGCCCAGCCTTGATACCAGAGAAATCAATCCCCATGAACTGAGCTATCAACAAATCTGATTTGTGTACGTGATGTTCAGAACTGCAAGGAGACGTGGTATGAGACAAATTAAATGTAAAATGTGACAAACTGTTGGACCCCTCTTTTCCTGTTATCACACCCTGGTAGAGGAATGGCAACAGTAAGGATCTATTTCAGTCACTTGAGTACTGACTCGTGCAGTTATTTAGAAGGATACTTGATCAGTGCAAAAGCCTTGACTCAGAGAGCTAATGGTTGTCATAATATGGTGTTGTGTTGCTTAACACAGATGATGACAAGTGGTTTTTTTAAACTATCTGGCTTATACCTACATATGAGTAATCAGTGGTGGAAATGTCAAAGAGGATACAGGAATGTGTTAAGGAAAAGAAGTTAATTATCAATCACATTCAAAAGTCTCAGCCTAGACATGTGAACAAACAGACTAACTAAAAGTCCACAAGTGAGCTTTGAATATGAGCTGACACAAGAACCTGTCTGATAATGCTATTCAAGAGGTTTCTTCTGTACAGAGAACTGAACTGCTCTGCAGAGAATGGTCAGGACAGTTGGGGAAATACATAAAGATGAGCACTAGCTTCTTTGCAAACACTCAGGGGCACACTGGCAACATTTTAGGGGTCTATTTCTGAAAGGCTAAGTCTGGAAAGAGTTTGCCTTACACTGAAGGACTGAAGCACAAGGATTGCCTTGATTTTGACTTTATAGCTCCCCAGATAGTAAGAACTGCTCTAATCTTGACAGAGCTGAGCAGCTTGGCACTGTGCTTGCATTAATCATGCTCATTGTGATCATTAAGCAGTCACTGGAGAAAGTAGACAGAGATCAGAGTGGTGACCAACACTCTGGCCCCCTGCTCTCCATCAACACCACACAGCTGTGTCCAACTTGCTGCTACCTCTCTTCACTCAGCCCCAAATTTCCATCTGTCAGTCTTGACTCCCATATAACATCTGTGCTAGTGCATATTGCAAGGAGATAAGGGCTTAAATCCCCCCAGCAGGCAAAAAGCTGGGCATGCCTGGCTATCACATAGGACTCTGTCTCCAGTCCTTGCATGCTTCAAACAGATAGAGTGGGTTGGCTGACTGTGCTTAGCTTGATGACCTGGTGCCTGCTGGTAGGCAAGAATCAGAGCCCATAGATTCTTTGCTCCTTATAGATGTTTATTTCAGTTGTAGTTGCACACCTGAATTAGGGGGAAAAGTGACATTTTGTGTAGCAACTTGTGTTGGGATTGACTGACAAGGTCTGGGCAGCACGGGGGGCTACGGGGGTGTCATGGTTTGACCCAAGCCAGCAGACAAGCTCCAGGCAGCCACTCACTCACCTCCCCCACCAGCAGCATCGGAGAGAGAATCAGAAGGGTAAAAGCCAGAACAATCGTGGGCTGAGATAAAGACAGTTTAATAGGGAAAGCAAAAGCTGAGCACCCAAGTAAATTAAAAGAAGGAATTAATTCAGTGCTTCCCACAGGCAGGTGGGTGTTCAGCCATCTCCAGGAGAGCAGGGCCCCATCACATGTAGCAGTGGCTTGGCAAGACAAACACCATCACTCCAAATGTCCCATCCTTCCTCCTTCTTCCCCTCACTTTATATCCTGAGCATGATGTCATATGGACTGGAATTTCCCTTAGGTCACTTTGGGTCACCTGTCCTGGCTGTGTCTCCTCCCAGCCTCCCAGGCACCCCCAATTTCCTTGCCAGTGTGGCCGTATGAAAAGCAGAAAAGGCCTTGGCTCTGTGTAAGCCCTGCTCAGCAATAACAAAAGCATCTCTTAGTAATCTACCCTGTGTTCAGCATGAATCCAAAACACAGCCCCATAGCAGCCACTGTGAAGAAAATTAACTCTACACCAGCTGAAACCAGCACAAGGGGCTTCACTGAGAAGCTGCCAGAAGCTTTCCTCATATCTGACAGAACCAATGCCAGCTGGCTGCCAGACAGGCACAATGGCCAAGGCTGAGCCCATCAGCCATGGTGATAACCTCTGGGATAAAGTGTTGAAGAATGGGAAAAATACTGCACAGGAACAACTGCAGTGAAAGAGAGGAGTGAGAATATGTAAGAGAAACAGCCCCACACCCACCAAGGTCAGTGAGGAAGGAGGTGCAGGAGGTGCTTTAGGTGCCAGAGCTGAGATTCCCCTGCAGCCCCTGGTGCAGCCCATGGTGAGGCAGCTGTGCCCCTGCAGCCCATGGGGGATCACAGGGATGCACAGATCCACCTGCAGCCCGTGGGGGATCACAGGGATGCAGAGATCCACCTGCAGTCCGTGGAGGATCACAGGGATCACAGGAATCCACCTGCAGCCCATGGAGGATCACAGGGATCACAGGAATCCACCTGCAGCCCATGGGGGATCACAGGGATGCAGAGATCCACCTGCAGCCCATGGGGGATCACAGGGATCACAGGAATCCACCTGCAGCCCGTGGAGGAGCCCATGCTGGAGCAGGTGGATGCCCAAGGAGGCTGTGATACCCTGAGAAGCCTGCATGGAGCAGGCTCCTGGCAGGACTGTGGACCCCTGGAGAGAGGAGCCCACATTGGAGCAGGTTTCCTGGTAGGACTTGTGAGCCTGTGAGGAACAGAGAGGCCTCTGGAGCAGCATGCTGTGCCCTGTGGAAGGGACCTGCACTGGAGCAGTCCATGCAGGACTGCAGTCTGTGGGAAGGACTCATGTTGGAGAAGTTCATGAAGGACTGTCTCCTGTGGGAGGCACTCCACACTGGAGCAGGGGAGGAATGTTAGGAGTCTTCCCACTGAGGAGGAAGGAGCAGCAGATATGAGTGATGAACTGACCACATCTCCTATTCTCTCTACCCCCAGCAGAGAAATTGGGAAGGAAGTTGAGCTTGGGAAGAAAAGAGGTGTGAGGAGGACATGTTTCAAGACTTAGTTTTTACTTCTCATTACCCCATTCTGATTTGTTTGACATTAAATTAATTTTTCCAAGTTGAGTGTATTTGCCTGTGAGGGTAACTGGTGAGTGATCCCTCCCTGCCCTTATCTCGACCCACGAACTTTTCATTGTATTCTAGCCAGACATCTGTAGGGGTAACCCTTCCCATCAACCTGAACATGCTGCATTCAAAAAGGTAACAAGGTTATTAAAAAATGAAATTCCTGAAAGTCCAGACAGCAGGCACAGGCTGTGGGCTTCCTGGTACATTTTCCCATTAATTTCTTTGTTTGTTTGATAATTTCTTAAATAAATAAATGTGCCAAAATCAACACACACATTTATTTTAATGACATTTTGTAGGGAAATTCTTCTGAGCTTGTTCAAAACTTGAAAACAGTCTGACCTCAGTCTCCTACTACAGATAAGTCTAGACTAGAACTTGCTCTCCTGTTGTAACTTGTGTTTATTAGTTGTTTGCCAATTAGCTAGTAGACTTGGTGAAGACATTTGAAATGGTAAAAGATAATCTAAACATTCCAAGATGTGTTGCAGCAGTCAGACATTTGTGGTTTACCTTCAGCTGTGCTCTGAGATAACTCAAAAGTGTTTGCCTCATGGAATGAGCATTTATGGACTGTCTTAACTTTCATTTAAAAGCATATTAACCAAAGGAAAGTAATTAACAATCAATTAAGTTGGGTCACACATCAAACCCCATGTAACACCTCAGTATTGTATTTTCAAACTGAATTAAAACATTGGTTAGTATAGCCTTGGCTAAGAGGTCACAGTGCTGAAGAATGTGAGATGCATGGAACATTTTGTCCAGAAAAATATGTTTGAGGAGTCCATGGGCAGAGGGAGAACAGTCTGCTTCATGACCTCTCAGAGACATGGGAAGCTGGCTGCTCACTGGAAAACTGAGGAGTAAGAAGCCAATCTTAGCACAATGGATAGGAAATGCACACTCCAACATAGTGGATTGAAGAAGTAGATTCAAAAACGGTGGCGTCTCTTTCATAGGAAGAAAGTAGCTGGCCTCAGCAGTCTATTTCATTTGATGGAAAAAAATCAGAAAAGAAGCCAATTTCTAAAAGTAAGAGGTTCCACAAGAATCACCTTTTTTTTCTTTTTTCTTTTCTTTCTACAGAGTATAGTGAACTGTAGTGTGGGATATGGGAGGTGTTTGGTGATGGTAGTCACAGTCAACATGTCTTGGGATGGTATAGCTGGATTACAAAGTGAAATCTTATTGACATCAAGCAAATATTTCAGAGTAAAACTAAAAACCAAACATAGCTGGCACAGATATTATTGAAATAAAATGGATCATAATGTACATACTATTCCAATAAAACTTATATTACAACAAATTGAGCATCTTCAACCATTTGTTTTTATTCTATAGAGAACAATTAGAGGGTAAGATATTAAGCAGGATTTACAAGGCAATAAATGGCTTTCGTGGAAACCTAAAAACCAAAAGGAAGTGAAAATATTTGGTCATTACGTACATTATTACATAACAAGTCACAGGATCATTTATAAAATTTTAAAAAGAAGAAAAAAAACTGTTGGTTTTTTTTTTTTTTTTAATCTGATGAAATATTTCAAGTCCCATGCCAAACCCAGATCACAGGCCAAACTGAATTTTTTTCTCAAGAATATAAATTCTGTGAGACCAAATGAGTGTTCTGTAGATGAAGCATGCAGTGAAGACCTGAGGAGCTGAGGAAGGCCAGTGGCATTGGGGGTGATGTTAAATTATGAAATTCAGATTGGATCAATGTCCACTTGCACACTGATGCCCTGACCTCCCTGTGTGCAAGCTGATGTGGTGCTGGATGCAGAGGGAGAGACTGTAACCTGTCCCTTGGGCCCTTGTGACCTACAGCAATGGTGTGGTGGCCAAAGAGGAAACTTGGGATGCAGGTGCCTTCTCCTGCCTTCATTTCAACACTGCCCCATGAGCTACAAGTTTTCCCTTTTCTTTTTCCTCTGATAGCAGCTGGAGGAAAGAAAAGCAATTTTTCTATGTTGGGAAAGTGAGGAACATCACCAGCTGGAAGAAAGAGAGGAAGAGGGAAGCAGCCAGCCTCTCTTCTCCCTCTCTCTGCAGCAAGGAGATCATGCAGGTAGCACCCAGGGGTAGTTTGCCAGAGGAACACAGCCACTGGGCCAGCAGCAGCCCTAGGCAGCTGCTGGCATCCTAAACCTGCCCTTTATCCCTGCTTTCTCAGAAATAATTACCTAAGGACAGATCTAAAATCAATTAGATCAAGGGAGTGACCTGTGTGGAAACTCAGTGATGTATCTGAACTCAGACTGTGTCAATAAAAGCTTCAGTCATAGCCCAAGTTGAGCCAAGAGTGAGGTACATTTTCCCATAACTTCATGCATAGCCAATTCCTTAGAATTGAACAGCAATGTTCAGCCCACTTTAGGGCGTAGTCTTTTCCACCCTGACTACATATTTCTATGGCAACTACTCTTACCAGACACGTCTGTGTATATGTGGATATGTAAATAAATAACAGATAAGGTACTAGTAAGTGATGCTAAAACTGTGCCTGTTGCTGTGTTGTGTTGCAGACATCTCCCGTTCCATGCTGCCAGCCCTGTTCTCCATGCAGTCTGCATTTAGCAAAGATGCAGAGAAAAGGGTTGGGTTTTTTTATTTGAAAGCTGTGTTGTGGTTGCACTGGGCTAGCAGGGAGCAGTCTGCCCTCTGTTGCAATACCAACAGGGAAAACTGGAGCTTCTCTGATGCCTAATGCAAAAACCAGGCAGCGGTTGCAGTTTTGGACAGACAGAACGAGTCAGTCAACGTGGTCACTGTGTAAAGCAATAAGGAAGAACTGCTTCCTAATTTGTCAGCTTTTGGAGCTAATATGTGAAGTTAGACAGCTTTTCTGTCTCTAATAATTAAAAAAAAATCATCAGGAAAAAATTAGATTTTCTCCTATATTTCCATATCACTTGACTCCATGAATCCCCCTTCTTTTGATGAGGTGGGAGCTGAGTGGTGGAGCCAGGACATGTTTGACTGTATGGAATTTTTTCATTTCTTGGATAATTTTTTAAACTTTCTTTGCTTTCCTTGCTTCACACTTTCCAAAGCATAATGGTCTGAGAAGTAACAGGCTCTGTCATGCCTTTAAGATGGTAGAAACTTTCCACTTGCCTCAGAATTCTGTATCTTAAGGAAGAAACCTTAAACAACGAGATCCAAAAAGCAATGAGTTGTATAACGTTGAGGTCAGGAAGAATTTGGCATTGTTATAGGGGCTTACACCTCACTGTGAGTGCAATCCCACCTACAGCAGCCCACCTAACCTCTTCACCTTCCTGAGAATTAGAGACACTTTAAGTTGCAGCAGAAACCTTCTTTAGCTTCCTTAATTTCTGTTGTAGCTTTTGCCTGGAGGTTCCTTCTTCCTGGCTGAACTAAACGTGCAGGTAACTGCTTTTCTGCCTGGGGCCATTTATAATTCATAAAGTAGGTGCTCCTCTGCTCTGCTCCCCTGAGGGGGGTTCTATGAGCTCTGCTTCCAGACCACGCCGCTCTGTGGAATTCAGGAAAAAGACACTGCACTTTTGGCCACTTTAATAAAACCTCTTCAAACCCACAGATGAAGAGTAGAAGAAGCTCTCTGTTCTGTACATGGTTATTGTAAGAAGTCAGAGAAGATGTGGAAGAACTGAGTTGGGCTTTTACTTTTTTTTTTTGTGCCATGGTTCTCCAGAACTAAGAGCACAGGAAGTGTTAGAGACAGAGACATAAGAGTCTCGCCTTTTCTGCTCATTAACCCTGCAATTATGCAGCAGGACTAGGTTCCCTTCTTCCTGCTTTCTCCTGGATGCAGGTCTGAAACATGAGGTTTCTGGTGGGCCGAGGCTGCAGTAGGAAACCCCTCTCCAACTCCTCCCTAATGTGTCTGCTCCTGGGCCTGGAATGTTGGGGTGTGAGCCCCACTTCCCTCCAGCCAGGCAGCAACCAGCACCACAGTCCTACTGCCACAGGATGGTCCCTCAGCAGGAGGATTCCAGCATCATGGGCATGGCAGTGGGGCCATGGCAGCAGCAGGGGCTGACCTCTGGCTGGAGGTGGCCATGGAATGTTACCTGCAGTCCAGGGACACCCAGGCTGCGACTCCCCATGGCTTTCAGGCAGCTCAGCCAAGGCGACTCTGCCTCTGGGTACATGGTAGCAGAACTTTGAGATTTAAAGCAAATCTTCAGTGCCTACAGCCTCTCAAGTGCCTAAACAAGTTAGGTGAAGTTTTTTTTGGCTCTCTGTCCTCCATGTAGGCATCTAAATTGTGCATGAGCTGCACTTTAGGTACCTTGCTGTTTTCTTGGGATTTTGCCCTCAGCTGTGAATGAGAGCACAGGTTTGCTCTGGCACGTGCAGCCGTAGGACAATGTCACCCATTGACCACATCCCAGAAATCCACTCCCCGTTGCCTCCTCTTCCCTTCCAGCCCTTAAACCTTGTGACAGTGATTACGAAACTCTACCTACCATTCTGTAACTGCTGCCTTACAACCAAGCCTGTGAGCTGAACGTTCCTGTTGTTTGATCCAGTTTATATCCACATCTGCCAAAATCACTCTCTCTCTGGTAAAATCTCCACTTTCTGCTCAGCTTTTTCACCCATCCCATATATATGCATTCTTTAGCCTGGATTATTTGTTTACTTTAATATTTAACCAAATAAAAATGCTGCTCTTCTCTTTGAGCATCCACCCCAGGCTGCTTCAGATCTGAGGAACAGCCAGGATAGAGAGCTGAAGGCATCTCTGTGCTCCAGGATTTGGGTCTGGCATGACACAGGCTACAAAATGTGGGCTTGTATGATAACAGTCTGCACTTGTTTAATGATGGTTCCTTCCTCCTACAGTGGAGGATCTCTGGAAGCTCTATTTTACCCTAATTAATTTTCACTCCTCTCTGCTTTCATGGTTGACCTTTTCCATCAAATCTCACAGAACTGATGAATTGTCTATGAAACTGAGGTTGTTCAGCCATTATTCCCTATAGCTGTGCTCCTTTCCCCTCCCCCAGGGAAGCAAAGCCATTGAAGCAAGCTGTTTAAGATATATGCAAGGGAAACAGTGAAGTATTTGGCCTTATTTTTCAATTTCAATATGCTGGTGCACAGCACAGGCCAATTAAAGCCCCCTTTCCATGGATATTTTATATGCAATCCTTGGATAGATGCACATGCAATGTAAGTCATTGCTTGTTTTACATGTAAGGGCTACATCTTAATAATCAGTTATCTTCACTAGTCAAAAATTATTCTAAGCAGATTCAGATTTTGTTTTCTAGGAGAAACATTGCTTGCCAAGGGAAGAGTACACAGAGGGGTCTGGCACTTGGAAAATAGAGAATTGAGGCATTCAATTCCAGCTGAAGTTATTGTTATTGTTATTTCTGCCTAGAATTTATGCAATAAATTGGAAATAATACAAGATCAAGAAGATTTTTAGTGAACTTAAAATGAAGACAATTGTTATGGTATCAGTTGTCCTTGACACAACTGCAGCAAAGTCATACTGTAGTGGCTCACCCATAGAAACAATATTTGATGTGGGAACCTTCAGCAGGGGTGCTAAAGAGTCAGAGAAATTGAGAAAGAAATTATTGCAGAAAACAGCAGAACTGTCACAGAGGGGTACAGAAAACACTGGAGACTTAGTTCCTAACTGTCCTCACCTCTGGATGTACTGTTTTCTTACAAATTCATTTTATTCCTTGGGGTTCTTCTCTAGGGACTAGCTTTTAAAGTTTGGTAGAGCCAAACCATGATAGTTTTTGAGTGACTTTTTTACAGTTTATATTGCCCTTGTGCCTTTCTGGTAAATACAGCAATTGCTTGTTATGATTTCTGTTTATTCTTTGGGAATATAATGACATGTTTTTACAGATTGCTACAGGTTTATATATAGTTTAAATGACTTAATTAAGAAAAGTAACTTCCTCTGCCCCAAATACCTCAGTATTGAAAGATTTATTCATGGAAGTAGGCAAAATAAAATCATATTAGTAGACCTGAGAGATTCAAAATTATGTGTATATTTTTTTCATTGTGAAGAATGACTGGAGACATGAAATTATATACAGGTACGACTCTGTCATCATTAGGAGGAAACCAGCCTCATTTAACAGTGGGCAGGAGGGCATGAACATTTCATTCAGTCAAAAGAAGATTGTAGATAAATTACATCTCTCTGAATTTGATCAGGACAAGGAGCATGTTTCATCTTGTGAAAGGCTGTGTAATATCTTTAGTAACCACAGGAATGAAGGCTTTGCTCATGTGTTTCATACCGAGCTTCCCCTCCATGGGGAAAGGAGCACTCAGCACCCAGGGGAGAGGCACATCCTGGTCAGCGTGGCCGCCGCCTCGCCCTCCGAGGCCGTGGCTGTGCGAGCAGCACCGGGATGCGGAACCAACAAAGAGCCCAGTGTCTCCCAGCAAAAGCCTCTATCATTACAGAAACACTGTTTGCTCCTCGCAGGAGGAATAAGGCTTGCCAATAGAAGTGGTGTTTTGTCAGGGCTGCTGCTGGCACGGGGCGCCAGACAGGGATCCCTGCTCTTCACACCCACAGGCAGCCAGGGCTGGCACGGGGCTGCGGTGCCGCGCTGGCCTCAGATGCTGAGCGAGACCGAGAATAGCACTGGGTGGTTCTTTGTGTGCAACAGTGGAAAAAAAATAAAATAAAATTGTATTTAAATCCAGTGTTTTCCAAAAGTAGCTAAACCCAGGAGGTTATAAATTATTAACCTGTAAAGCAGAAGGTTTAGGAGACTGCCACTTGTGTGTCCTGGAATAGTTTCTGCTACCTTTTTGGGATGGAGCAGAACCTTTCATTTAGTTATTGCTTTCCAGCTGAATTTGCAGAAGCTGCAGTTTATCTAATCCTTGCAATACACTTTCACTCTAGAAAAAAATTCCAAACAGCAAAACCCAGAAAATTGGGTTTTGCCTCATTATTTAAATTTGTGTTGTATTACCAAGATTTTCATTACTTTCAAGTTGAGCCCATTAATTCTTTACCTACTGTGTCCCACCACTCTTCTGCAAGACCCCTTCTCATCAGGGAAGAGGAAGGGAGAAAGATGTAATCTGTGGTTAGAAACAACCAAGTCTAAGAAGCACAGACTGCTTAATGATATAATTAGTGTTTCTTTTTCCACTCTGAAGTAAATTATGTCCATTATGCTTTAAAAACATATATTTAAAAAATACATATTTGCTGGAGAAATCTATCAATTCACTCAATTTCTCTGTTAGTGCCTGATATAAATTTATTTTGCTTTAAAAATGTAAATTTTAATTCCACAGTTGATTTGTATGCTAATGGTTTATGAAGAAGGATCCTTAAGCAGGAAAAAGTCATATACTGATGATGGGGAAAACCAGGATGAAATTGTGAAAACAAACCACCTTGTATGCATTTAACCTAAACTCCTGTTGGCAGTGTGGGCAATTTGAGGATGAGAAAGTTCAGGACCCTAAGCAGGCGCAGTGGTTGCAGCTCTGTAGCTGCCCTGCTGTCCCTAGAAATGTGTACATACACACTGTGTATGTATGTTTACTTATGAATAGGTATGAAGGAAGGAAACTGTGTGTGTAAGCTTTATGACAAATAGCATGTGATTTACTTTTATTTGTGCATATTGTGTATTAGGATGATCAGATTAGATAAAATACATATAAATGTCTTTTGGAACTGCACAACTGAAATTCTGAATTCTACAAATGAATACAAAAAATTGTGACAGCTGTACAAGAGTACAAAAAAGTGGGAATTTTATTGCATTAAATATGGAATGAAGTAACACTATCAGTCAAATATTTTATCAGTTTGCAATTTAATATTTCTATTTATTTATATTTATCTTTGCTTTCTAAGTTTTTAATTGCTAATTTTTAAATTCAGGATGAATGAAACACTGCATGGTTCAAGCCATTTTCTGAAGCTTAGAAGAGAAAGCATATTATATCAGAAATACTGTTATACAGAATATTTAAGGAAATACAGACTGAGGTCCAATTATTGGTCCATGCAGGTATATCAGTCTTTATCAACACATCCTGTTTGGGCTATCTTCCCACAAACAGCTTAGGTGTTAGTCCCACAGAAGCAGTGTATCATTCTCTTCTGTTTATTTTTGGCAACTACAAATACCATAGAGGATATTTGTTTTTGTAACACTGTAATGATGAAATAGATTTACTGGCTGCAGTCACAAGAATGCTAAGCAGATATCCATTTGTTTAATCTCTGCAGCTTTGTTGAAAAATTTATAACTGTCAGGGACAAATTGTTAGAAAAAGTTGAACATATGGGTTTATGGTTATGGGATATTTTTATAGCACCCAAAATGGTGTGGGAGATAGTGTGGGTACTTACAGCTACAGCACAACCAGTAGAGAAAAAGTTATTGGTGCCACAGGGTTCATGGCAAATACAGGGTACCCAAACCCACAGCAGTGAACCCTCAGGGCTGGGAGGACAGGCTGGCTGCATGTCCTGGGAGGTATTTACCATCTGGATCTTCAATGGCAAGTGCATCTGTTAGATAAGGTACTATATGCCAGATGAAAGGAATCATAAAGCAGTTTTTACTTTTCATCACCTAAGAAGGAACCATTAGTCCAGATCAGGGGTTCAGCTGTATGACGGCTTTCTTCTGTCAGGATGGTGTTTTTTGGCATTTCCTTCCATAATGGAAAGATATACCTTTGATGTGGCAAAGACAAAGAAAAGCCACAATCCCAGATCACCACTGATAACCATTATTTCTTTAATTATGAGTCCAGACTCACCCTGTATAACTTTAGGCACTTCATGAAAGTGTTTTCAGTCTTGTACAGAAGGTAAATATCCTTCTACAGAGAGACCTACAGTAACAGATCTTCTCACCTGAGCTCCTCAAGTAAAGCTCTTACAGTGGAGGGGTCTGAATGCAGGTTGCTCCTGCCAGTCAGCCCTGAGTAGCAGGTCAGACCTGCATTGCTTCTGAGAAATCTGCTTTATTCCTGCTTCCCTGAGCCAAGCAGGCTCATCCTGCAAGCAGTCAACCAAAAGCTGAAGACACAGTGAAATACAAGAAAAGCACAGCATGGTGCTCCATCTGCTTTGCTTGCAGTGCTACCACACTTCTCTCCCCCTTTGCTTCCTGGAGTCTCACAAGCCCGGGAGCTCCTGGGTGCTGCTCAGACTCAGACAAGCTGTTTTGATCGGTCACCTTCTGCTTGTCTGCAGCTCCAGTGCTGTTTCCACTCCTGCTTTGCCTGTAGGAGTGAGGTAAACCAGCTCCTGCTTCTGCAAGTGAATTGTCAGCCTCGTCCACCCGGTTGTCCTCTAAAGAAGCAAAACCAAGGTAAACCAGACAGCTCTACAAACAAAGCCTGGCATAAAAAATAGGATTTATCTGCCTTTTTTTTTTTCTTCACTGCTATTGTTTTTATCTCAGTCCCAATACTGTGTGTGATATTTCTTGCAACATAATACAGAGGGTCCTGTTGTATCCATTGTACCTATGGATTTACACCATGGTGAATTGAAGACACTTTTGTTTGTTTCTGCTCCCTCACTGAACATGTTCATTGCTGGTTTTTATTTTCTTTAACCTTGCTAGTAGACACAGTATTGATAAAGGAAGAAGCAGGCAAACATCTCCAGCTGCTATAGCCATGAAATAAGCTTCATTTTCCAGTTTATTAACTCTGACCTGAAGGGCACTTGTTGCAGTTACCTCTTTGAAGGTAATATGATGTCTGTAAAAAGTATTTACACTTCACAGTTTCTTTCTGCTTCTTCCCTTGAATATTCTTTTAGAAACTATTAGGACTCTGCTAACAAAATAGGTCCTTTTCACCTTTATATATATATAAAAATCATATTACCAACATGCTAATACAGGAACATGGGGTTTTTGACAACATTTTCTTTGCTTCAGATTTGTGACTTGGATCTACCCTGCAATCATGCTGCTATTGCCTGTCCTGACATGTCTGTCTCTTCTTTTTATTAGGTGAATAGTATCAAAGAGCCTTGGCTTCATCTCACCAGGAAACTGGAAAATTTTCTGCAACCTTAACTTGAAGAGGAAATTCTTCTCCTCCTCCAAATTTATATTTATAAAATAAGTGTCAGTGGTAACGGAGGAGTACATACATCAGACCAATGCACTGGAGAAGATTTTCAAAAACTTTTATAAATTACACCTGCAAACCCACAGGAAGATTATTTAGTTAGGGAAGAATGGTAGAGAGTTTTCACTGAATAAAAAGGCTTCACTATCTTAAGTACTATGCTGAGAAATCAAAAAATAAGTCTTCTTTTCACAGGGCTTGTGAAGTACATGGCATTTGAGAGATCATGGGAAGTTAGAGGAAAATGGGAATAAAATAGAAACAGTACTACTCAGCAATTGATATATAGGAGATTTGAAAAGTGAAATAATAATTTTTTGTCATAAAATTTGAGATGTAGTATAATGCAGGCTTTATTTTCCCCTCAGGCCATTTGTACTTGTATGTTTAGTTACTGCTAAATAACATTTGACATAGGTAAATCTTTGTTTATTTTGGGAAAAATAGAATCTTAGTCATTTCAGAAGTAAGAGAAGTTGTTTTTCTTAATTGCACATTTGAATAATTTAGGGTTTAATTGTTATTTATTTAATAATTATGGTATTAACATTATTCAGCAGCTACTCTGTGTGCTATTGTCTGTGATCTTTGAGTGACAGCCTTGGAATATCAGGCTGACTTTAGCAAGTGATCCCATCTTGCAATCATGTAAACATGTTTAGCTTTGCATCCTTCAAGTCATATGGATAAGTATCTGTGCTGTCAGTGACTCAAGACTATTTTCTTCAGACAATGAACAGCAGTTGCCCAGAAAAATTTATTTGTTGCTCCAGTATCATAATCCATTACCATTTTACCAGTGTTTATTTTCAATACAAAATTTTCTGGCACTGAAATAGTTGAAATCAGGATTTTAAACACCAGTATAGATTATATCTACTCCAACAACTTTATCTCTACAATAAATATATACAAATTTACAAATTCATCACACTGTAATTTTCAGCTGGTGCTTAAAGTAATTACATGTTCTGTGCTGATAACACATTCAAGGTTTGTTGTTTTTTTATGATACCACAAGCTGGCGAGACACCTAGATCAGCCTGCTAATGCTAATTGGCAGATAAAGCATAAATCTGAGGGAGTCTGGATTCCTGCCTTTTGCCAGTTTTTTGTTGATTGGGAACTGAATTCTTTTTATCCTAGCTTTTGGAAAATGCCAGGCAATTCACTGTGCATTTTAATCCATCACTTCTGTTACTCCTTTAATGCCTTGTTGTTTGTTTTTAATCCAGTAGACTAAAACGGTTTTCTTTTTAACTGCCTTTTAAAATCAATCATACAGGACTCCCTAATGCAAAAAATAATTGGTTCTGATGACATAGCTATAAAGTTGATGAGGTTTTTGTTTCTTGTTTATTTATAGATGGGTATGACCTAGTGATAATAGCAGTGATAAACTTCAATTGAAATATAGTAGTTTACCTGCTTGTCAGGTGAACACACTTGGTCATTACTTCTGTAGATTTTATACCAAATATATCAAGCTTTCTGGAAATTCATCTCCCTTTAAGGGTGTGCATCTTATTCCAAGACCTGATCTCTACATATCCTGATGTCTGAGTATATTCACATTTTATTCTTTATTATTCTTATTTTTATTATACAAGTAAATATAATTTTAAAGCAGGATTTCAGAACCTGTTCATGCATGGCATAGATCTTCTTGAAAATAGCTCAGTAATTTATCATAAAAGGAAAAAAAATGGAAGCTTCCTTTTGAAACCAATTTTTTGTGAACTTAGCCCTGATTCTCATTAAAAAAACAACTCTGTAACTGAAGGACCATGGGATCCCACTAGATGTGGGTGAATGTGTAAAGGCAAGGTCATAAAGTAATAGAAAATGATCATAGAAGACAAAATGACACAAAAGTAATAGATAATTCTAAGCAATCATGACAGAGTGCTTTCAAAAATTACTTTCTGCAGGAAAAGATGAAGACGTGCATTGATAGCTACTGAAAATAATGGTATAGATCCAATCATACCTCAGGAAGACCCTGCTGAATAGTTCTCAGAAACCAAAAGAATACACTGGAGGAAAACACTCTAAATTTGTTTTATTTCTAATGTTTTTTCATCAAACATCCACTGATGGTTACAGTTGGACAGAGGGCAGTGAGAAATGTGGATTTCTGAGCTGGCCAGTGTGGCTGTTCCTGTCCTTATGACCACCTTTGAGTGGGGGGGAATTAATTGACTTTGTACACCTTCCCTTGCCATTAAAATGAGAAAAAAAAATCACTAGCTCGTGATTGAACAAACTTATTCTTACCGTAGTTCATAGAAACAATTATGTTTCCTCTTTGCAAAGCAGGAGTTGCCTTGAATATCTTGGTTCTCTTTTCCTGAGATAATGGTAGAGCTCACACAAAATAGTTGTCTTTGACTACTGAAAGTTTGCCTCAGATAATAGACATTAAGGTAAAAAAGGAAATAGAAAAAAAGGGGTTTAAAGTCTCCAGAAAACTTAGTGTGTGCTATTTGTATAATATGCAGACTTGCAGTAAATCAGCAAAATCTGTGTCATTCTAATACCTAAATTTTTATTGTTAAGTCATCATGTATTATTTTCACTGGGTTTTAAGGCCCTCTGTAACCCATAGGTGGTAAGATCAGACAGATCTACCAAATTTTTTAAGTCTTTGCTTGCAGATCTGTGGCTGCCAACAAATAAATCTATCCAGTGTTCAGGGAAAACAAACCTTCAGAAGGTGTGAAAGCACCTGCCAGAATTGGAGACTTCGGGTGGCAGCAAGGGAGCACAGACCGAGCTTTTCTCATCTTTGACACTGAAAACTTCTATGTGTTTGTACCATATTGGTGTTCAATAAATTGAAGACTATATATCATTTATAGATAAATGTACCTACCCTCTGTACCTATCCAAACCAAATTAGCAAAGTGTCTTCTTGCAATGCTGCATCATGTGGCCTTGGTTATGCCTTCTGTGGTCTCTTAGGGGCTCCTCTGAGCATGGCTTGTGTCTTGCAGCATTTGGCCATAACACAAATGTCCTTCCTTCTGGCTGATGACTTTATAATGCAAGACAAAGATCATGACTTTGTGCTTCATCACTCTGTGTGTTGCAGGTAAGACTGGATTTCCTGCAAGGAAGGACTTATTTGTGTGACTCAGCTCAGTGCAGACAAACATATGTTACAGGAAATGTAAATATAATTTTTGAGAAGTCTCATTTTGCTTGGATTTTGGATGTACAGTGATACTTAGGTGCCTGTATTTGTAAGAAATGAACTTCTCAGTTGAATCTCGTTCTATTATTCCTCAAGAAAATGGAAGAACATTTTGCTAAAACTAAGCAGACATCTTAATTAGATTGCTTTCTGTGTCTGTTTGCTTAATATGAGATTTTAACAAAAGCATACCTTTCCTATGGAATTTCACACATTTTATACATTCAATTAAATATTTTTATTGATACAGTATTTTATTCATGATCTTTTCCTTGCTAGCCAGCAGCATACTGTCAATTTTGCCACTACATTGGATGAGCCTATTCTTTTCTCCAGCCTGTTGGCAGTTTGCTTTATGCATGCTTCTAAATAATACCTCGTGCTCTGTTCTCTGAGTGTAATATTTAAGCCACATGTAAAGCAGGGTTAACTTACTGGATAGATAGGAAGTGGTTAGCTTACCATTACCTACAATACATAGAAACAATCAAATTTAAAAGATCATAATAAAACCCAAATATTTTTGGTTTCTGAGGGAGCTGGACTGTATCTTGACCCAGAGTTAGTAGTGAGATCTGTTCATGCACTGAAGCAGAATGATTGAATTGCAGAGTTGAAAAGGCCCAAAAGAGTCTAATCCATCCCTTTTAGTTCTGGCAGACCAAAGTAGGCTTCACTGGGTGGATGTCTTGAGCAAGAGTGTACACCATTGCTCTATACTCTGCTTTTACTTTGCTTTTTGCAAGCTGTGTTCCTAGAGGCAATTCAACTATTTTATTATCCAACATGTTATTTTGGGTTTTCTGGGACCCATATTTCTGCAGACACTGTGACAAAACATCCTTGTTCTTAAAGACGTAGTCTGTGTCCTGGCCTGCATTTCAGTCGGTGTGTTGCTATGGGAAAACATTCCTGAAGGGTGGGAATAAGTCCTGCCTCTTGGAGGGATGTCAAAACCCGAGCATGGCTGCACTGACAGAGAGGCAGCAAAGTCCATTAACAACAGGTGGGGCAGTGACAGGTCCCACACTGAGAGCAACAGAGCCTTCGACAGCAAACAGTGTTTGGAGGCACGGACATTCTTCTCTTCAGGTAAACCACGGGTGTCAATTCGGCCCAGCAAGAGCTGGGTATTGCCAGAACACATTCAGAAATTGTAGGAATATTAACAGACACCTATCTTTTATGTTAAACCATTCCTCAGAAGGCTCCAGCACACTTTGTAGAGGTGTCCAGTGATGTTTTCAGGTTGTGCATTAGGAATCCTTTCCATGTGGAGATTTGACTTTTAACTAGGTCCAGGAAACAGAAGAACAAGATGACTGTAAATATCAATACTTAGGTAACTAGTATTTGGGAAATGAAATCTGTGAACCTAGTTTCTGAAATGATGACTATACTTTGTCCCTTTTGCTAGTCAGGATCTGACCTTTCTTGTAACTGAAACAAGATTCTGTTTTTATAGCGGGAAGCAACTAATATCACTGGTGTTCAACAGAAATCAGAAACTGATCTTACACTGTTAGCTGAAGAATTTATTGGTAATAAATGAAAATTGTCCCTTGGATAATTCCCTCTCTGCTATGGTAGACAGCTCCACTTGCTCTAAGTGTTGATTCCAACAAATGAGTTCTCAGGTACTTGGTATGTATCTGTTTTCTCTGGAAGATGCTTGTGGTTCTGTGGGAAGATTTGTGCATAACAAAGAGGTAATCTGTGCATAACAAAGAATCCCCCTAAAATAGCTGTATTTTAATGAGCTGAATCTATTCACTTTCAGTAGATGCTCTTGAACTGTATTTCTCCTACTACCACAAAAGCATGAGATATGGAAAGATTCTTTGGACTTTGGCTGATGTACCAGTGCTGTTTATCAGGAAGAATGAGTGTTTATTGCTTTTTGCACATTAAAATCTGACATTTGTATCTAGTTATTTTCAGAAGCAAGAATACTTTTATCAGGAATATCAGATTAGGTGTAAGGATTAATTAGAGCAGAATAGGATGTGACAAACTCAACAAGAAACCTTATGGGAGTGCAAGGTAGTATTTATTTTAAAACAAATGGATTTCACTCCCAAACATGTATTCTTTCATGTTCCAATCAGAGAGACTCCCAAGAACCAAGACGTGTCTGTCCAACTGGTTTGGTCAGGATCACTTGTAAGGGACATGGAACGTAAAAGACACCAGGCACTGACTCTTCTTTACCTTCTGATGGGCAACAACAAACTTGTTTTGGATAAGGTCTTTTATATGTTTCAGGAGTCAGCTGTTATCATAGGGTGACCTCTCACCTCAGAGTCTGCCTTACTTTGCCCATACATCTTGATCTTAACTTCTACATTTTTGTTCCCTAGTTTAGGGTACTTTTATGGCTGCCTGGCTTCCTCTTGGGACAGCAGGAAAAGGAATGGCAAAGATGAAAGGCTATAACCTTGAGTCCTCCCTCTGGCATCCCTAGATAGGTTTACTGCTGTAAACACATGGCAAGCCCAGCCTAGGCTCAAGAATCACAGGTTTACATTGATTATTTAAGTAAAAAATGAAATTGTACCAGAATTTTTTCATTACATCAATGTCTAGTAGGCTTCCATTTTACAGGAGGAGGAAAAGGACTGAATTAATGGCCTTATTGCCTCTGTGGTGTCTGAGCTGAAGGCACAGCCTCTGTATTTGTACACACAGATAATATGTTCAATACAGCACTTATGGTGAGGCAATTTCATTTGACATTCAATTGAACATGACAAATAAATTGTGATGGTGATAAACACTGCATAAAGTCTACCTTCATATTGGTGCAAACCCTAGTGAAATTAATTCCTCCATTTTGTTCTGTTTCATCAAATCATTCCCAATGAGTGTTCCCTTTGTGTTTAGTGACATTGATGGAAGTGGTGCTTGGAACTGCTGCTCCTGAAAACCATCCAAATCAGAGGAAAAGTACAGAACCTGGGTCTGGGTCCTCTGCCTCAGTTTGTGTTCAGAGGATTTGTAGTGTTTCTTCTATGCCTTTTTTGGCATAGAGAAGAATAGACAAAAGTGATTCTGAAACTATGTTTGGACACTCAGAAAATGTTCTTCATGGTCTACCAAGCCGTGTTAAAGACTAAGTGTTGCGAGTTAATCAGGGCCTTGAAATTTCACTTCCTATTAGTGGAAAAAGTTTGTGTTGGCTGTGGCTCAGTCACCCAAATGTATTTGAGTCCCCTAAGAAGTGAAAAATCCTTAGCTGTGCCACAGAATTTGGCAAATGGAGATGGGGGGCAGGTGCACTGAAAGTGTGGATGAAAGTGAGAGCACATACAGTAAATGAAGTCTGAAGACTTAGACTGTCACAGGTGACATCTGAAATAAGTTCTGTCAGATCATTGCATCTGTTTACCTCATATATTATTTCCCTTTTACTTGTCTTTAATGTGCAGCCCTTGGCTATGATGCTAATTCTACCTGCACAGAATGAAAAGGAAATTGTCCACTTTACACTGTCTGGGGTATATTTCTGATTGTAAAGTGAAGTAAATCAAAGCCAAGACTCAGAAGTAGTTGCTATCCTGATGAGCCAAGTATTCTATTTTACATTGTGCACAGGACTATGTTCATTGCATTCCTCTGTCACTAACTGAAAAGGAAAAGCAGTGTTTTGTAACCATGACATACCCTATTATCTTCCTCAAGTAATGAGCTCATCCAGATTACTCCAAGGGGATACTTACATTTTATCAGTGGCACCTTGTTGCACAATTTCCAATTTCTTTCTTGAAGATACAATAAGAGATTTATGTCTGAAGGACTATGATGTGGTTTTCATCTAAGAGCAAAACAATTCATTCTAAAAAAGTACCATATCCCCAAATGATTTCATAATTGCAAACAGCATTGATGAGTTCTGTGGCTTAAACGAGTTTATAACATATTTGCTGTGTTTTCTAGTGAATATTTTTGGATCCACTTAGTAAAATCCCCCTGTTTTTTTAAACAGACACAAAATAAATGTGATCCATTAATTGATGTCTACTGTAATAAGTAAATTTTTTCACTTAATTTCAAATTTTTTCAAATATTTCTCTCTCATTCTCTTTGTGTGTGTGTGTGTGTTTGTGTGTGTGTGTTAAATAGTTTCAAATCTGAAAGTCAACCATGTTTCTCATTATCAGACATCAGAAAGGCTTTTTCCTCTTTATATTTTCATGCCACTTGAGGATAAGCAAGTTTCAAAATACTACATGTTTTTGATGTGTGGGTAAAATTCACATATTCACATGTTCTTAGTGCAGAAAGTTTATCTGCACTGCAGATCTCAATTGGATATTCTGTTCTCATCCCCTGCACTGGGCTCAGGTTGTTATCACCATGATTTCCACATGCAGATAATTCACAATTCCTGCAGAATGGACAGGAGAATTGTATCAGTAATGTCAACACGCAGAAAAATATTTTAAAATACACCTTGGATGAAAAGTATTTCTGAAACTGAGCTGCTATCAGAGAAGAAATATGAGACAGTGTTTTAAAAGACCAGTGACATGATTCTAGGTAACACTGTCTAGCCAGTTAGAATTAACTTATCACTGAATTATGAACATGATCTTACTACTTTGATTATTCTAATTCTTTTTCACTAGTAGCATTTTATGTTAGAAATGTGTTGTGTTTTAGCCTGTCTGTGGTAAAGCCTGTTGATTTTACTTGAAAGACTTTCTTAATGCTTTTTGGAAATAATTTACAGTGTACTAGTTCTGATTTGAGTTATGGACTTCCCTTATTCTTACTGCTACATCCGGTAGAAAATAACATCTTTTTTTTTTTTAGATACATCTCAGCTGTCTTGGATGAAATTGGTGTTCCTCTTTATTCAGGATATCTATCATCTAAGAGTGGGTATTCTGGGGACTAAATTAAGGCAAAGCATGTATGTTGATGTTCTCAGTATTGTCATAAAGTGGGGAATTCTGTAGCCTAGTAAGAAAGGGCATTTCAGCTGCAAAGGTTGTATCATGACATTAATATTCTCAGGATTAGCTTCAACCTTTGCATTGTCATGTTACACACAAGAGACACAAGTCATTCTGCATCTGGATTGGGGTCTAAGTTTTGCAGAAGCTTCTGAACCTTTGCATTTTTTATTTTTCATCAAGGACTTGCCCAGGCTGCCTTTATTTCCTCATTGTTAAATTTGTGCTGGCATTAAGCCCTAGATATTAAATTGGAATGTCACCATTAACTCCTGAAAAAATGGGTAAAAAAAAATGGTTCTAATTTCGAAAGGGAGGAATTTAGCAAATAAGGCACGGACCCACTGTCCATTCTAGTGATTACCTGTGAGCATTTAGTGCAGCACCTTGGGAGCCCAGGCTTGGCAAGGAAATTACCTCTCTGGGACACCTCATTTTCAGGTGAGGCACTCTGGGTTGGTTGTGTGATGTTTTGATCTGGTAACATCTCTCTCACAGTTCAGATCTGGAGGGTGCTCTGTAGCTTACACAAAGACCCAGGAAAGCTATGGTCAAGGATAGAGAGGGAAAAGAACAGTGAATCAGGCTATAGCCTTTGGAAAGAACATCAAAGCATTTCAGTTTCTTGTGACTCCCAGAATACTGCATGCCTTTGCATTCAGATTCCTCATTCATTTAACCAGGATTGCAATGGGAATGGAAACAACAGAACATGAATCCACAGAAACAAAGGCGTTTGTATTTTTCTGTGTGGCCCTCAGAAGCTGCAGTTTGGATATAATTATGACTCAAATGAAAGGACATTAACAAAGCAAATGAAATACTTTGTCTCTAATCTGTTCCAAAGAAAGCTTTTATGATTGCAGATTTCATAGATAGTTTTGGCCACTCTTTTTCAGACTGTTAAAAAAAGGTTATTTACCCTTTTAAATGGATCTATCTCTACTGAAAAATTTTTTTAAAGATGTTATACAGACAATCTGTCAAATTCAAGTAGAAGAAAACTGTATTAACATTAATTCTTTAAGGATGAAGCTGTGGTGTGAGAAAAATTAGGAAAATATTGTATCATGAGGAGCCGCATTATGGATTTAATTTGATTTTTCAAGGATTTTTGAGGAGCATAAGGCAGAGGGATTTATAGCCAAGACTTCTAAGGGAATCTCTGCTTTTAGGAGTTCAAATAAGGATCTTTGATTCATTCAATCTAGTCTTATGTCCTTAACTACTTTATTTGCTTGCTGCCATCTTACTTAACTGCCTCCCGTGACTATAATTGCCATCGAGTCCCATGGTAACACATGGGGAGACCCAGGCAGCTGAACCTGAAAGTTATTCAGAGCTGAGAGGTGAATGTGTGGTCAAGAAACTGATTTTAGATTAAAGAGTCTTCCCAAGGAAATACATTTTACTGACTCCTTTTTGTGTCTTGTGTATCTTACTTGGCATTGAGGTCATTGCAGAGTAGCATCTTCAGTTGTAAGACTCCTGTCTTTGCTACAGAGCACCTTTAATGTAAGGATTGGCTGCTGAGGGCTTGTTCCTATCTGGAAGAATCTGTAATTCATGTTAAATTGGATAACCAGAAAGAAGAACTAACTTGAAAACTTAAAACTTAACTTTAAAACATTGAAAGTACCTTCAGTATATGGCAATAAATGGATGGGCAGTATGAAGAAAACCTTCCATTGTTGCCGTACTCAGGTTCTAGCTCTAGCACATACATGCTGTAACAATTTTTATACACTGTGTGACATGCTTACTAACTGGTCATAGTCTGCTTGCTCAGCTAAATCCTGTATTTGAGTAACATTTTTGGTTCCAGTTTTGCCCCCCAGAATATTGAATCCTGAAATATCCTTGCTAAGTCTGTATTGAGATTGACAGATGTGTGATGCTTAGCAAGGGACATGGCTGCTTGGTCCTTTGCAGACATATCTGTGCCCGTCCCCCTCCACACACAGCAAGGTGAATGTCAGCCATCCCCTGCCTGTAAGACAGTTACAGTAAATTCTGCAGAGAAACAGCCCAAAACTAATGAAGTTTGCAGTTTTTGAACTGTTGCTTGCAACCAGCCCGCTTGAGGCAGGAATAGGTGTGACCTCAAAAGGTTGTGCAGATGTACCAAACCCTGCAGTCAGGTAGTTCAAAACCTGCTTCATTTACCACCTTGGTGTTAGTTTGGAGGGCAGCCTTGGAAACTCTTCCTTGTTATTCAAGTGATACAGTAATTTGCTGCAATAGGTTCTGTATAGGGACACATAAGATCTCATATCATCCTAGCACTGATTTTCTGAGACAATGCAAACAAGGTGTTGAACTTCCTTGTGCTGCAGTTTCCTCACCTCAATGATGGCAGGGACTTGACTCTTATAAAACACCCTGAGAGAAACCAGTGGGAAGGATCACAAAGGCAGATAATGGGAAGTTTAATTGGGTTTTATCTATAAAATGTTTTGACATCCTGTGATAAAGGATATTGACTTCCAGTTATTATTAAAATATTATTAATTTATATTCAGAATTAAATGCATTAAATATTAATTATTATTTATAATTAAAATGATAATTTTTTTAGTATTTAACACTCAGTGTTATTCTCTTTTCCAGTACTCATACCAGCCAACCTCTAAAGTGTGAAAATTTTCCTCTCCAGAAGCTGCCCCAGTGTTACTGGGTGGAGAAGTGGAGGCTCCATGGCATGCCAGATTACATAAAGCGGTGTCAGAGTTGGACTGCTGTCATCCATGCTGATTTCAAACACAGAGCTGCCACTGGCACATTTGCAGTTTGTGCCAGCAGACCAGTCTGTGTTAGTAATCACTATTTGTCTTGTGCTTCAGACTGGATGTCCAAATGCCTCAGTCCGTACATCATCAGGGTGACAGAGTGTTTGAGGTGACTGGCCAGAAGACCTTGCTGACTTGTAGAACCACAGTTCTGAGAGTCAGGCTCCCACTTCTTTATCTAACACAGTTCTGTGTGAGTATCTCCTCGGGGAGCCTTTGTCCAGTGGGACTCCAGACACTGACATTCAGCAGTGCAGAGTGCTGTCTGCTGGATAACAGCCACCTCTGGATGAGTCTTTAGAAAGAAAAGCTGCAGGAATGCCATTTCTCATCAGCTGGTGTCACTGCTTGGAGCCAGATGTTCACAGCTGGGTGTGGTAGTACAAAATGGTCTAGGGAAGAAAGAAGAAAATGTTTAATAGGAAACATTAACATTCTGGCTAAGTTATGGGCAAACACAGCAATCTCTTGTTTACAACAATAACTACTGGAAGCTGCAGAAATAGACCTTTGACATTTAAAGTAGTATGTTGACTCTTTTTGATCAGACAGGAGATAATGTCATGTGCTTATTTTACCATAAACACTCCTAATAAAGACTCAGAATTTCAGCTATTGGCAAGAAATAGAAGAACATGAAGTATCTTTTGAGTATTCAAACACTAGGGTGTTTGGAAATATGTAGTTGCCCGTAATTGTACTTTGTATTTCTGAAGCATCTTTGCAGTAAATGTCTTGATTTATGAAAGTGTGATAACCTGATTACTGGAAATCTCAGAAGTAAGAAAAATTATCTGTTCTGTTCCTTTCTAAAATAACCCAGTCCCTGGGAATGGGGAATGTTTATGGTGAAAAACAAGGACTATATTAAAGTAGAAAAATATAAATAAGGAAGTGCTTAATGGCCTTTGGAAACACAGCACACAATGCACACACAGTTCTCCCGTGTTTTAGGAGGACAGACATTCCCTTTTTCTGTGGATCATCTCACAGTGGCTAGTGAGTCACACGATGTGAAGCAGGGTGATTCTTGTAGGACCAGTTTGGAGAATGAGAAAGAAGCCACTGGGAGTTAAGCACCTGAGTATGCACCAGACCAGGGGATGAAAGTAACCACAGGAGGTTGTGAGCACTGCTGCATTCGATCCCCTGCACCTACTTATTAAGTGAACATCCAGCTCCCAATTAGAGACCCAAACTGGTTATATAAATAAAAGAGAGTGAGGGCTTCAGAGTTGCATCCAAACAGCCACAGAGCCATTTTTCTAGCTGGCAAAAAAGGCTGAGGCCAGCTGAATATCGTGGGTCCTGGGTTTGGGCTAGAAGCATTTAAACTCCTACAGAGTCTTTAGATTTCTGGAGTGAGGAGCCTAAGAATACATATGTTCTGAAAAAGAGAGCAGAGACCTTTCTCCCTTTTAGAAGAGAGTTGCTGTAGGACAGTGCTCCTTTTCATTATTATTTATTATTCATCTCAGTGGTTAGTACACTCATTCAGGATGTGGGTGACCTAAGTTCAGTTCCTTCCTCTGCCTGAGGGGCTGTAAAGTCACATCTCATGCTTCCTTGGAGGGTGCCATAACCACCAGCCTATGGACTATTCTTAGGGTGGGGGTCATTAAATCCATCCTCTTGAAGTGGTTCCTCTTTGCATCTATCCTTTTCCTCTATCTCAAGAAGTGGGTAAATATGTCATGTGAAAAGTAGCAGCTTCAGCAGGAAGGCTTCACTGAGCCCTTCTCTTGTTCATTCAAATTTAGGCCACAGCCTAGAGTTGAGACTAGTTTCCTGGAAAGTGGAAGCTTTGAGTTTGATTCCTCTAGGGCTGAGGGGTAAAATATATTCTCCATGTCCTATGCAAGTGCTCTGACACTTAGCCATAAAGGGTGAGACTAAGGAGGTACAAAGGACAACCCCTTTGGGGGATCAATCTCCAAATGATTTCCCAGTTAGAGCAATTTGTGGTCAGAACCCCAGTGGTAAAACTGTCCAAGTGTAAAGGTACAAATGTATTTCAAGTAGTAATTTACCACCTGTAAAGCCACATATTTTAGCTTTACCATCTAGGAAGTTCTTTGAGACTAGCATTTTATATATGAAAAATAACTACAGTGGCTTAAACCAGAAACACACATTTTATTCTGCCTGCTGCTCTGTGATATAGACCCATGGATGGGAAGTGCTGTATGAAGACTTCTCTGAAATTCTTTCCCTATGTGACACTGACCCTACACCACTTAGAAGGGAGCATATCTAAGTGCCAAGTATGAGACAGAGGAATGGCAGACTGATTCCAAGTACAATTAAGGTAGCCTAGATAAGAGAATTTCTGGATTAGTCCAGTAAGTTATCTGCTGTCAGATATATCTGACAGGAGAGTGAATGCCTATTACAAGAAACAAAAATCAAACGGATTTTAAGAAAAATTACTTGCTGGCTGGGATGAGTCCAGGGTCCACATTGGTGTTGACTCAGATTCAGCACTGATTTGAGGAAGAGAAAACTCAACTCTTCCGGGGTCTGTGGTCACACTGCTGCTCCTCAGGAATCAGAGCACAGCCCAGCACGGGCAAGTGGAGGCAAGAGCCAAGAGCCCCAGTCTCTTCTTGCTGCTGTAGAGAGGCCAGGAAGACACTGCACATGGGAGCAGCAGGAAGCAGCCCTAAGGGAGTTGGAGTCCTAAGGGCACCTTGCTGGAACTTGCCCCAGAGCTCAGGAGAGCTCCCTGCCAGCTGCATGAAAGCATCACTGAGTCTGGGAAGCCATGCCTGGATCAGCCACAGTCCACTGGAATGTCAGATAACTTTTCTTACAACCCTGAGCAATTACATTGAATTACTCTATCTCAAGCATACCTGCTGCTCTTAAACTACCCAGTTACAAGGCTTAGAGGAGGTGGATTTTTTATCACGTAAACAAGTGGGGCAGCCAGTGTTCTGTGTCAGAGACACCAGGCTGCTTCATTGTTTTTAAATAACACTTTCTTGGATGGCTTGCAGAGTTATCTGCAGACTTTCCCTAAAATAAGGGATACATCTAATTGATAGGTGATGCCCAGCATAGTTAATATTGGTTGAACTGATGTTCTAATGAACCAGGGTGCAACTGATAAGCTACTGAACAGCTTTCCAAGCTTGTTAAAACTGTGATAAATAGTGTATCACTTGTCAAGGCCAGAGAGAATGACTTGTTAGGGTAGCTGAGACAAAGCCAAATGCAATCTAATCCAAGACCTTATCTATATCTTATTTGAAAGTTTGAAGATCTCTGATTGTCGTAGTTTGCTATTCCACATACTGTGAATTTGTAGGCTGGTTGTTCCCAGCATATTTATAACCTCATCAAGGTAGGGTTACTTTTTTTCTTTTTCTCGCTTCATGAAGAAGTCTCTGGGGGATCATTTCCAAGCAATTGAATTTAGTTACTTCATACAATGGCAGGTGAAATTAGTGCAAAGTAACAGGAGCTAGATTAATGTGATTTCAGGAAATAATCCATAAAAATCTTATGAGGCCTTTAGCAGGTTGTAAATTGGATTTTAGGCACAGAGATAGAGAAAGAAAACTAAAAATTCTGAGGAAAATAATCAGTCAGTAATGAGAAGTGCTAACATTTTAAGACTTTATGCTGAAATAAAATGCCAGAAGAAAAAGCATAAAAATGAATAACAGTGACTTTTTTCATGAGATGAACGATTAAAATTTTGATTATAAATGTAAATAAATGCCTCCTGCTTTTCTTACCAAACAATTGATCCATTTATCATCAATGAGCTGCAAATCAATAAGAAAAAATTGAGATGGAAAGAAAAGAAAAATGTATCTCAAATAGTTGTCCATCCCATCCTTGCAATGGGGAACAGATTTTTTTCTTAGTCTAGTCATTAATTTTTATCGTATATTGATAAAGATTTGTGAGTGGGAAGCAATAGGTTTGATGCCTTTAATTTGAGGAGTGACCAGCTTGTCTTCTTTAAAGGGGCTTACTTTCAAGTATTTTGCACATTCTTTGTAACCCCTTTAGTCTTTCTTTCACTGGAAATAGGAAGTAAAGTTTTGAAAAATTGTGTGCAATCCTGTTTTAGTTTTTTTAAAGCTAGGTCGTGACAGAATAAGAAATGTCTTGATAAGCTTGGGATTTTGATCAAGGCACATCTCTTCTGATATACTTCAGACAGCTTTCTTATCTATAAAATTCCTCCATATCTTAGTGAAAGTATCTCACCAGAGAAGTAAGAGAAGTAAGATGGCTGGGGTTTCTCCCTCCCAGCACAGGCATTTAGGAAACTGGAGCAGTTTCCTTAGGAAAGGAGAGGTCCTGCTTTAAAATGTGTGTCACTTCTCCAAGCAGGGACAGGGCAGATCCCTGTCCCACAGTCACAGCATACAGAGGAAAAGGAAGAGAGAAGGAGCTCTTCATTAGCAAGTTAAACAGGCCATGGGCTGCTGGTCAGTTTTTGTGTCATGTATGCAGCCATATGCCTAAATTATCTTTCTTTTTCTCCCTAAAAGTCTGGCCTTATCCCTATTGCATTTTGGGGTTGATGCCTGGCCTGTGCTATCTCCTAACAATGTGCTGGCACAGATGGTGCAGTGGTGGCTGGTCCAGGTCAGAACCATGCCAGGGTACACGTGAACAGTGGTGGTGATCTTGAACCAGAGCTCTGGGATCTCTTATTTTGCTGCCATGCATTACTGATATAACTACTCTGCCCTGACTGTAGGTGTCCTAATGTGAGCTGTCTAAGGCTTAGCACTTTACTGTAGAGCCCTTTTTATACAATATTGCTTGTTTGCAGATGGTGATGAATCTCTTCCATAGATGGGTAACTGAAGAAGGTGAAAAGAACCATCCTGTCTCTCCTTTGACTATACAGGAGATCAATATGCCTAGCTTAGTTTTAGATATCTAACTTTATCTGCCCTGCAATGCAGGAGATGAACCCCACTATATCTGTCCTGAAAGGCAATTTCTCGAAATTTCATGGGCCATGAAAATGGGCTGAAACCCAAGGTTCTTTGTAATTTGCAAAAGCCAAAGGTTTTGTCATTGTCCTTTATTCAAGAACGGTGGTCATTAGAAGGGAAAGCCTTTCATAGAGGCCCTGAGCTGCTTTTTTTCAGTCCTTTAGGGGTTAGAGCCGGAAAACAGAGTAAGAGCTTTTATTTGATGTAGAAACCATGCCAAGCAAAAAAAGAGAAGAGGAGTTGGTGGCATAGATCTCAGAGTTCAGGGTGGCCTGCTGAGCTCCTGCCCAGGGGAGGTTCACAGAGGGCTATGCTTGGACTGAAGACCAGAATATCCATAAATCCTACCCAATCTGAGAACAGACTTCACCTGCAGCAAACAGCAAACATTTGGGCTCAGTGGTGACACAGGCTGTCAGGGAAACTTACCTATTTCTCATTTGGCCTCTTCTTCCCACCAGGGCTTTTCTGGTACATGATTCATCTGGGAAGGATGATTTTATAATATAGAGAGTCATACAGTAAACACCTTGGGGAGAATTTGATTGTAAGGGTATAAAATTGATTTCATTTCTCACACAGAAATAACTTCATCGGTATAAAGATATTGGATGTACACTTTATATCAAAATAAGTATAGCCATACCAGAGGAGGGAAGGAGGGGTTAAGCAATTAATTTGCTAGGTTAGTATATCCTGAGCAAAATTTCCCTTCATCTGCAGGTGTTTATAGATTTACCATTTACAAAGAATAATATTAATATTTGAATGTCTGTTGGAGATGAAAGAGAATGAGCAGAGCAGGTGTGAAAGGGAAGGGCTGAGCCCTTGTGAGACCTGCACACTGCAGAGGTCTGCACACAGCAAGGGGTGACACTCTGCTAATGAGGGAAAAGTGCTCACCACATCACTGGAAGTTTTTAGTAACCAAAAGCATCCCAGTACAGGAAGGTAAACAAACTAGGTGAGCATTACAGTGATGGACATAAACACTAACTGGATGTTTAATGGAGCTTTATGAAATTATTAGAGTAATCCTTTCTTTGCTTCCATTTGTATTGGAAGAGACTGGGATTTAACTAAAAGCTAGGAAATTGATTTTCCAAGTCTCTCTACTGCTCTCCAATTTTCTGAATAAGGAATAGTATTTTTGAAGATCAAGGATGCAGGAAACATCACTGGTACAGAGCTGAGCCACAAAATCAGGATCTTCCTGTCAAAATCCATATCCCTACCAGCCAGGTGGGATACTGCACTGGGGACCATCTCCTGGAGGGTCCCTGCTGATTGCAAGGGCCCTGTTGACAACCAGAAAGGGGATCTGGATGCTTTTAAGAAAGGAAGGATAGAGGAACAGAATGTGATCTGCCTAAATTGAGCCTAGGTAGGCGGCACAAGTGAAGATGTCAAATAAACTGCTGTGAAAAGATAACAAAATATCATCCCAACAAATTAAGGAAGGAAGGCTATGGCAAGCTTCACTAAGAACAAGAACAGCAGCCACATTTTGCTGAGTCACAATGATCTGGGATACAAAGCTGAAAACATTAAGACCAGCACCATACTCTCAGCTGGTTCTTCCATTTCTCATTTTATTTCATAACTGCTAACTGTTCATGTAACTTATTTTCTTGAGAGGTAGGAGTTTAGCTTTCAAAAAGCTGTTTAACTGCAAAATGTAGGAGACCAGATAATTGAATTTTCCAGTTTAGATTTGATCTAATTGTCTCAGTTGGTTATAATGTGAAATGGAAGAAATTTCCAGAAGACAAAAAGAAGCTTTTGTGCTAAGAGCAAACTCTGAAGACTTTTGAGGGCATTGTTATTTTGAGGAAAGTATAAAAAGTTATCTACAGGGAATGTTTTTTTTTAGAATAAAAAGGTAGAGACTGCAGTTTGCAAATAAAAGAAACTATGCAAGAACACTGGAGCCATAAGGCCATGAGTTATTGTATCTGGCATATTTTGTGATGCTCTTATTTTCAAAGGGGAGAAAGAGTAGCACAGCTCTTCCTTTCATTTGTACCGCTCCAGTGAGGAACCTTAAGCTGTGGACTTTTTCAGAATAACACACATTTTCTACTGAGCAGACAGATTGCATGGGCAGAGCACTTCTGTCCATGTAGTTTATATGAGACTGGAATTTATTAGCCCAATGTTTTTAAAGTGCAATAAAATGCAGCACTCACATCTCTCTGGGGATCTGTATTATGTAGAGTGCTGTGACTTAAAAAGAATAAGTGCTGTCATATTGTGCTCTACCACCCAACTTGCAGGAGCAACCATGGTTAGGTATTTAAAGGAAATATATTGGTATTTTCAGCAGGGCTGAAAAAGAGTTCTTCCACACCAGGGCAGTGATCTATCTGCCTGAAAAGCTTGACATTCCCCAGCCAAGTGGCAAAAGTTCTCTTGTCTAATAGTACAGGGGAGAAGGAAATAACACAGGCAATCCCTCTCTATTAGCAGCACTTCAACTACCCAAAGGTAGATGTGTGCAGTGTCTGTTTGGGTGAGAACTGTCCTGAACTGTCCTTCCCACCTCAAGGGTTTATTATCTGGATGGCTTGCCCTGATCCACTGCTAGGTGTGCTGCTAGGAGCCAAATCACACTGCTGCCTCCTCAGTCAGTCCCTGGGGCTCTGTGACAAAACTGGTGGCACTTTACTCCTCTACCCCGCATCAGAAAAAAATCCCCTTGGATAAAATCCCCATGTGCAAAAACATAGTTGAGGTTTAAGAACTGCTTTAGACTTTAGTGGTGTTTTATCTACTGGAATGACATTCATGTGTTGGAGAATTCTTTGGGACATGCACAATTTATCTGCTCTGGATGACTCAGCATTGGACTCAGGGCTGGGCTTTCAAAGTGTTGTGGTGATTTTGTCTTCAGTTCCACCTTTCTGGTTTTAGCTTTACCTGAATAGAAGTAAACTATTATTAAGAAAGGGAAAATTGTGTATAGAGAATTCTAGTCTAAAGAATTTCAATGAGTATAAAAAACCCAGGGATGCTATTTGGAGAAAATCTTTTTGTGAGCTGGTTCTTCCACTGTAATTGCCCTGAAATAGGTAGAACTTACTACTGTTACAGGTTCTGTTTGGAGATGAAAAATTATTTTTGGTCAGAAGCAGCATAGTTTTTTCCTTTTTTCATTTTTCCTTTATAAGTATTGAGGTAGTTAGTTCAACAGTTTCTCTTTGTGACATATACATATACATACATTTTACAGTTTTACTACTGTGACATTCTAATATAAATACAAACACACACACACATATACATATACATACATATATAGATGTATAAATATATATATTTATACATATGTGTATTAGTGACTGACCTTGATGAAATTAAGCTGAAGTCAAGAGATTATTCAGGTTTTCTTTGCATCAACTATGTCTGCTTTGGTAGTTTTGGCTTTAGTTTTTGATGAAGATGCTAAAGAAATAAGATAATGGCTTGTTTTCTTATTAAAGTCTTAGTAGAAGAAATGAACTTTCTTCTCATTTACCTCCTCCCTGAGAAAGTGAATATTCTTATATAAACTTCTCAGCAGGAAAGCATTTAGAAAACTCTGTCCTGGACCCTTGTTTTTATTTGTTAAGGGACCCTGAAGATTTCATTTAACTTCATCTCTGTCTTGCTTCCTACCTCTTTCCCTCACCTCTTTTACTGAGTTGTCCAAGTGAAGAGTATCTGCCAGAATGCTGTGTATATCCAGCATATATTATTGTCCTAATTAGTGTATTCTTGCTTTTTTCTTTAGCAAGTATCTGCCAGAAAAAAAGGCACAAGTTTTCTTTCCTTGGTGACTCCATGACAATTTTTGTGTTATTACAGACTGTGATTCCAGACCTTTGGCAAATTTAGCTGTGGCAACTGAAGAAAAGAAATCTGTCTACATCAGTTTGTCCTCCCAGCCTGTTGACCCCTAATAGCTGAAGTCATGGGAGATGAAGGAATCTGATGCTTTTAATGCTGAGCTAAGTTAGTGTGCACCCACTGCAGAGGAATTCCAGAAACCCTTCTTTTGCAAGGATTTGTATTAGGATTCTAGTTTTGTTGCATGCAATCATGATGGAGACAGTAGTTTTTCTGTGCTTAAGTTCCTGTGTGTCTTGAAGAGCACAGAACACCAAAGCAAACAAAGTGTTTTGTACGAATTCCTTCTCCTGTCTCAGTCAGCTCCAGAAGATGAGCAGCTATGAGCACATTTTGCCCACTACACTGCAAGCCCAACCATCCAGTCAAGCTATTGTCAGCTTTAAACCTTCCTATGAAACATCAAGTCCTGGCCATCATAAAATACTGGTTATGAGGGGCAATGGCTGTATAAGTTTTATCTTCTTAAATTCATCTTAGTTATCCCTACTAAGGTAGAGTAGCCAAATAAGTGAATAATGTGTTACAGTGTCAACACACCAAGATTTTTGTGCTCCGTTGAACTCAGTTAGATATTTTAATTGTCATCAACATGGTATATATAACAACTGTTCAAGGATGAATGAGTAGGTATTAGTAGTTTCAATGTTCTATTAATATATTAGGCTATTAATTATATATTCAGAAAATACACATACATACAACAGCCAAACCCATAACAATAAAGACTGTACAGCTAAGATGTAAACATGCCAGGAAGGAAAAAGAAATATAAGAATTCAGCCATAATGCAAAGTTGTCCATAAGGAAGTAAAATCTTAATATGTGAAGCATCAGACAATCTTAATAGTATGTGGCTTCACCAGCTGTTCCTTTAAATGCAACATGGAATTTAACATACATTAATTATAAGGTTTTAATCATTTAACCAGAGAAATAGGAAACACTATGGACATGACTATATTTATACAGAATCAAGAATGAAATTATCTCAAACTTATTTAACCTTCCCTTCTCTGCCAACAGCAACAATAACAGAAAATCATCTGTGTCCTGAGGTTAAATACTCAGTCTTTCAGCCTGAAATGTGAATGTTTTGGCAGTGCTGAAAGTCTATTAAAGGAGAAGTTTTGTTTGAGATTGTTTTGGAACCAAAGCTATTTGGAGCTCTATTAGACCCCATTATAATGGAGGAGTGTGTGGGCAGATGTTCAAAAGCAACAAGGTTGCCACATCTTACCAGGGTATTGCTCATCAGCTGAGCAATGGTAACTGGCTAGTTGCACAAACTTACCCTCCCTGGTTGTAAAGTAAAACCTAATAGCTTAACTAATGAGTCATTAAACCAAAGTAACTCAGTACTTTTGCTTGTATGCCCACAATCACCGACTGCATTGGAGCTAAATTTCAGTGCCAGGCACTACAGGTAAATTTTGAAGTGATTTTGGAGAGATTTGGCACCTGAAGTCACATTTTCAAAGGTGGCAGGGGGGTTTCGTGAGCTCAGAGGTTTAGCTCCCCTGTGTCTCAGTGCCCACACCAGGTTTGAAGAGAGTCTTTCTCAAGAGGGAGCTCAAGTCACTCAGACCAGGAGGAAAGCAATGAGAAAAAGCCCTGAGGTTTCTTGCAGGGAAGGGAAGAAGTGGAGGAAATGACGCAGAGGATCCTGACCAGCTTGTGTGGTTGGTGAACTTTGTGGAAAGACCTGGGGAGTCTCCAGTTTCTCATTCAAGAGAGAAATTCACCCAACATTTCCCCTGCTTTGTTATACCACAGCTTGATTTCTAAATCATTCAGACACTTTGGAAAATGCTGTCCTAAATGTCCACTCCTATTCATTAAAATCAGTGGGTATCAAAGATTTTTGGTGGGAATGGCAGAGAGGGCCCTTATGAAGTTGCACTCCCCTTGCTTGTGACATGAAGAGAGCCTGTTGTGTGGACGTGGTGTTGTGTTCATTCCAGGGCCGTCTATTATTCTCTGGATAACAGAAAATACCATTTATTTCCATTTATGCAGACCATAAATCAACATGATATTAGCAGCATGTGATCTAATGCTGCACAGTGTGCATCAGCATGAGAAGAACAAATCTGTTCAAAGTTCTGGAACACTTAAATGTCCCTTTTCCACTCCCTTTTTCTCCTTCCCATTGTTTTAAAACCATTTAAATAAGACCTTCTACAATCATTACAGGGTGGGCTTTTTCTCTCTGGGGAAGAAACACTGCTGGAAACTGCTGTCTTCTAGTTTGTAGGGGAGGAAGCTTTTAAACATCTTTCTGGTTTTCTATTATCAGGAGAACAAGCATGTTGCAAATCAACCTCCCAGATGTGGCAAAAAAGGATGACATTTAATAACAAATCACTGCATGAAGATCGGGAGGTTTTCAGTTATATCCTGGTTTAAATACTGTGAATCCATCTGTTGCAAAACAGGAGAGAATAATATCTCATCGTTGGTGTCTTTCATTGATTACTAGCTGCTGTTGCTTAAAGAGACACATATTTGGATGCCAATGAGATAAAGGAGCTAAAATGAACACCCTGGTACTTGTGAGATGTCATAGCGTCTGCTTCGGGTTGTACCTACCCAATGGCTACAGTGAACCAGATTGCTGCTGCCATCCCAAAATTAGCAGGCCTGGTGGAGGTGCAGGATGATTTGAAAGTTCTCCAACTCCAGATGGGTGTGAGCTCAGATGCAGCATGAGCATGTCCTAGCAGGGCTAAGACCAGGTCTATGTTCAGGACTGAGCTTCTCCTTCCCTTACTGCACCTGGGAAGGCACATACATGCCTGCCAGGCTTGATGGCTGTCTACCAGGGTAGAGAGTTCTGAAAGGAAGCAAAACTCACTCTTGACTTACTGCTGGAAACCTCGTTAAGAGTTTTGAAGGAAATCTACTTAAAACATTAATTGAAGTATAAGGAGGTGCTTAGTGCATGCCCAGTAGATGGGGAATTGTACAGCAGAGGGGCAGTGGGGAAGAAAGAACAATGGAATCTTGTAGGTGTCTGCATGGGCAGAGTATCAAAGTATCTTCCCATGGCATTGAGAGGCACAACAGTGGTATCAGTTTACAAATTGCCCCACACAGTGGAAATGTTGTGACACACTTAAGGGTTAAAAAAAGTCTCCGTCAGGACTGAACTGGAAGCTCGATTCTCTCAGGGCAGCTTATCACTTGATCTCTCTCCATTTCTACATGACATGGCTAGTGCTAGACTCTTTTCTTGCAGCATTCATGTACCTGACAACATCATTTTGTCAAATGAGGTTAAAAAATGGTTTTTGACTGCTTTCAGGTGGATGATGATACCGAAGGGGTTATGGAGTCTCCCTCACCAGCAATATTAAAAAACTGTCTGAAAGCTGTCATGGTATGACATGGTATGAATGGTATTCTCCAATTTAGTCTTCCCACAGAAACCACTCCAAGCCATGCACTTCTTGCCCTCCTTTCACTTCTTCTTCCTTGCAGCAAGATGAAAAGGAGAATTGGAGGCACAAAGAGTAAAGATCATGAGTAGAAATAAGAGTAATTTACTGGAAGCAACAACGAGATAGAAAAACATTAATAGCAGCAATAATGAGAGAGGGTACAAGAGAAGAAACATCATTGTTCACAGTGGAAACCCCCAACCACAGGAAATACCTGACCTCTCCCTCTACTGTGCTGCCCCACTGCTCCCAGATCAGATCCAGCATTTCCCAACCACTCCCTCTGGCTCAGAACTGGTGTTACCCAGCAGGTCTATCCAGCTGGCAACCAGGGCCACCTCACCACTCCCTCTGCCAAACTTACTTGACTGGAAGGAACCCTTTCTCCTCAGAAGAGACTCCCCTCACCCCACCCTTGGAAAATGACATGAGGTGGTACAGAATAACCTCTGGGTTCTGGCTGTGCCCCTCCTGGCTACTGCAAAAATTGACCCTGTCTTGTCTGGAGCCAGGATAAATGCAAACTTGCACAATGTGCTCTAGGATGAACCTGCTTGAGCAGGGACATTGGACCAGATGACCTACTATGGTCCCTTAGACGTTGTGTGATTGCATGATAGTTAAGTATTTAATCATGGATAAGAGTGGTTTTAATATTGACCTTTATGTGAGCTTGAGAGTGCCAGTTAATAAAAAGTCCTGATGTACCAGGAGCTGTACACATGATGGGGTATCTTACCAAATATATAAATATATAAATTTATTGCAGTCCCTAAATACACTTCCTGAATCTCCCTGAAATGCAGTTTGTAAGAACAAACTAAAAAGACTTTTATTGTCCTCTAATTCCGTCTAATAAAATCACTTTATTTCTCTGGTAGTGCTCTCTATTTCAGTCCCCAGAATTCTTTAATATTCACAGCAGGGTGAGGGGTTCATATCGTTGTTTCAGCTAATTGGTACTGCAATAAAAGAATATGAGACATAAAAAGATCCTGGAGGAGAATGTTATAAAAAGCACCAAGGCAAAGCCTCTAAATGGGCATGTCTGGTATAGAACACCTGTAGCCTTTAATTTAGAGCCTCTCCAGTTCCTCTGGGGTGCTCCTAGGAGAGATTTAAAACATTGTCATCACTTTTGGCTGTGGGCAACTTCTCCTCCTTGTGCTTGGTGCACATCAATTGCAGCTAAACAGGTATTCAATGATTTTATGAGACACATGGTGAAGGAGGAGGTCCTGAGTTTGTACCTTGCTCTTCTTTCCTCATTAGAAAAGATTTTCTCAACCAATCTCACAGGGAAAAAAAGCATTGAAAATCTTGGTGCTAGCTTAGTGTTGAATCTGGTTGCTGTGTGTTTCTGACAGGCACAGAAGAGGCTGCAACATTAAGAGGGCTGACAAAAACCAGTCAGTTCTTCATGATTATTTATCCTTGCTGAAGTTTGGTTTCCAAATAGCCACAAGCCTCTTCCTGATATTTCCATGCACAGAAATATTGTCCGGCAAGAGTTTGAGAATTATGGAAATTCATCTGTCATTTTCTTGGGTGCTGTTTGTCCATGCAAGTCGTGCATAGTGAGTCTGACAAGCACTGATCTCACGGCATGTGGTCACATATGTTTGTCTAGAAATTTTGTATGTAACTAGACTGGGGAGAGCACCAAATCATGATTATTTTTTTATCTATCTTCTAGTGGTCTTCCTAGAATGACCTGAAGTACACTGGAAGCTGAGCTAATCATGGTAGGCTTCTTCGAGCCACAGTGGCTGGATGGCACAGCTGAGGTCCACAAGAGAGACTTTAACCCAGGCATCTAAAAACATCTAATCTAGGTCTTCACTATTACAGTTATAAACTGTGAAAATATTGAAAACATAGAGAGAAGAACAGTATCACCTTTGTGTTGAAAAATTAGAATCTTGTCTCTCAGTTCTGGTGGCTTTTGTTTTCTGTTTGTTTTTAAGTCATTTGATCTTCCAGTTGGGAAAATCATTGTTTTATAATAGTAAACTTACTTGTAGCTTTTGGGAACTTCTAAATGCAAGTGATACCAGCAAGCTTAGCTACGGGTGGTGCAGCTGTCTTTGCCTACTCATTTGCATAATTTGTTTCTCCCTCTTTTACTAAAAAGTGGATATGTTTTGCCTGCACTGACAGGGACAATGGTAAGAAAAAAAAAATTCATCTGTATTCCTGAGATCTGCTTTCAGTTAACACTTTGAGGAATATCCAACCTGAAACAGGCACCAGTTTTCTAATTGGTTCTCTGATAGTTTGGGTAAAAACATATATGTCTCATTTTCTTATCAGAAAAATGTGGATTAGAATATTTGGAGCATATATTACACTGTTGCAGGGTGTTTTGATCTGCATTTGCAATGAGGGGAATAGGAAGAGCTAATGGCATCTGAATAATCACCTCAGAGTTTTGAGAAGACTGGCACTGCTGCTCCTCTGCAGCTCTTGCTGCTCTCCCCAAAGGACAGGAATGAATCAGCCCTGGGAGGACGTTAACCATGTTTGCTGGGGTGGAGCCTCCATTTCCCATCGTGTTACCACACTGAAGCAAAATGACCTCTCAAAAACTGCTTCCAATGCATTCTCACACCTGACAGGTGCAAACATGGTAATAGGGCCTTTTTAGGGAATGATAAGAGAAATAAGGTTGCTTGTCTTGGTGGTAAACAAGGACAAGTAGCAATATGTTTGATGCATATGGAGCTGGACTGTGCAACTTTCTTCCCTGGGATGTTTTTCAGGAAATAAAATTCCAAGATTTAGCAAACTCAGGAAAGACTGGATATTTATGTGGATGAGAAGGTCATCCTGAGATGCAGTAGTACCAGCATAAAAAGACAGACTGAAGGTAATTCTCCAGATAAAGCAATTTATAATGGTATTAATATTTTAAACTTTGTGGGAATTGAGCTTTCTGTGTGTGCCAGGTATTTTCTCACATCCCCTTGCAAAACAGAGCTTTGGCTTCTGTTTCGCATCATTGCATTGATCTGACAGTTGCTTCTACAGTTTCATACCTTTACATTTTGGGTGTTGGAGAAAGTAGTTTTACAGACATCCAAAAGAGCTCAGGTAACAGAAAGCTTTTGTGTAGGCATAACAAACATGTGACTTAAATTATGTGGTTGAAATTTACAATAGACATCGGATATTGTGATCATCTGTTGTGATCTGACACACGGTTGTGGGGAAAGTGGGCAGAAGGTGTGGAGAAACTGTTGTGGAACAAAGAGGTTATTCCTGAGAGCAGTTTAACAGCTCTTCTGCTAAAGAAAATTGCTGATGCTAAAATCAAATAGGAGATCTTATAAAATGGTAATAACTATATTACTCTCTTGTCCATAAAAAGATACATACATTGCTGTTATTAGGGACTTATCCATTGTGTTCTTGAAATCACAGAAAAGTACTGTATACCAATAGTAAATACTCCCATAATTTCTGACACAAGTTGCATGAAAATAGCTATATCTTTTCCTGAAATAAGCAGAACACAGGAATGAACATGGCAGTTGGAACCAAACTCTGATTTTTAAAGAACAGTGATAGAAAAACATTGCTTGAATGATGCCATCATTTGTGCTTTGTGAAGGGATACTTCTAAACATTCAGGAATTCATTTGTTAAATATTTTACTAAACATTACTACTCAACAAACTTTAAACAGGCAAAAGAAACTGATATAGTATAGAATCTGAGAATATTATAATGAGTGGGGTGGAGGTCTGGGAGGAGAAAGGAGTGGAAGTGGGGTGTTCGTGCTCTTTGTCTTAAGCAGAAGTAGGAAGGTGAGGGTGAGGCAGCCCTTGGGCTAGAAGGGTGAGTCTAATGTGTGTTTGTGCCCAGAGACAGAGCAAGGAGGCAGGCTTAACCCTGAAGAGCTGAAGGCTTGAACTTCAGGAACGTGCAGTTCTTCTTAAAGGAAGTTTTAACAATCAACCAGCCGCAGTAAGACCCAGGGCACTGAGCTAGGTAGCACTGGAAAGTCTTTTGGCATGTGGAAGAGAGGGACACCCACATCTAAACCTCTCCTGAGGGTGTCCAACTACCAAATGTAATGATCAGCACAGGCTTCATACTGCTTGCTGATATAGCATCTCCAAACTCTCTGAAACAAATTTGTAATCCTACACTTCACACAGTCTCTAAGCCCTCAGCTTTCCATACCTGTCACACAAATTGGTCTGTGAGTATCTTGACTCCTGTGGCTTGCCTGGCTGCACTGGGCCCAGCGTGAAGGAGTTGTACACGGTCCCTACCCGCCATGTGTTTGCCAGTCATAAACCTGCTCTTGGAGCTCAGGGTTCTCATTTGCTTCCCAATAATCAAGAACTGCTGGGGAGCAGGGGGAAAGTCTGTTTGGGATGGGTTAGCAACTGCCATAAAAGTACCTGTGAATTGCACTGGGACCATTAAAGACCCTTCGTCCAGAATTCCTGAAGATATTTCCAGAACTGAAGAGGTACCAATGTGTGTTTAAAGCCTCCTCTGTATTCTGTGATAAAAGTTTCTCTGGATGCAAGTAAGAATCTATTTCTTAGTATAACATATGAAAAGGTGCTTTTAAAAGGCAAGGAAATACAATAATGCAGGAAATGTGATCATAATCTAGTTTCATTTTGCCTTTGCACACAACTATTTTTCCTCCAGCCTAAAACTTTGGCATTTCCTAGTCGTGGACTTTGGAGCCAAACTTTGCTAGTGTGAACCTATCTCTAGTTTGAGATATTTATGGTGATGTTGAAATCTTACTGTACTAGTGAATGAACGGTAGCGTATTTTGCAGGAATAATGAAATCTCAGCAACATGAGACCTCAATAAAGCACATTGTTGCTAAATCTTTGCTGACTGCTGTTTTTACGTGTGAATTATAAGGTGTGTGGATAAGCAAAGTGCGAATTAATGAGGTTTTGCTGTGCTGAAATGAAACTGTGGTGGGACATGAGCTAAGAAATATGGTGTTACTTAGTATTTTGTATTGAAGAAATTATGTTTTTTGAGCAGCTGCCAGTCAGAGCATGGGTGGCTGCACTGAGGGCATCTTTACAACCGTGTTTTTGTATGTATGTTCCTGGGGAAGGTTTTTATCCATCAGTTTTATTTCCAGTAATGAAAGAGAAGGTTGAGCAGACTAAATCTCTATTAAGGCCTAATAGGAATAGACCCATGAGCTGGAAGCTTTCAAGAAACCCTTATCTGTTTCCAAGAAACCTTTATCTGTGTACTCAACTAAAGAGACTGTAGAGGACTTACTCCCTTTTCTACTTTCCTTCTGTGGTTTGTCAATTGAGTGTCACCTCTATTCCTCTCATTGCTCAGCCTGCTGCTGGCCAGTGGTGCTGTGGGGTGGGCAGGAATACCTCGAGTGAGACAATCTGCTCTGCAGTTTGCTGAGCACCTCCTGAGCTGTCACTGGGATGCACCACATTAGCTGGGCTCGTAGGTGGTGGAAAAGCTCATGACCACAAACATATGGCATTCCTGTCTCTGTGACAGATTGTGTGCAGGGCTCAGCCTCTGGATGGAAAAGCTCTTTCCAGGTGAACACAGAGGGTTAGTAAGAAGTAATGGGTGCTGCTGCATTCTTGTACAACCTGGAGGTGGATTTGCAGGACAGCTGTATCACTGCCTTCTCCTCCAGGCTTTTAGTATTGCTGATGCTGACAGAGGTATCTGATGGCTGTAGTGGTTACAGCCATCATCACATCAGCTTGCTCCTGTGGGTAGAAAATTCAGAGGAAATTCAGGGGCAGGTCATGAACAGCTTTTTCACCCTACCTCAATCCATCCTCTATTCACTGTTTTGCCTTTCTCAGCCTCTCTTTATCTGTGGCAAAGCTAGTCATCCTGTTGCTCTGCCAATCCTCTGTTGCTGTCCTTACCACTTCAGGACTTGGAGACATCTGTCTGAGCTGGTGTGGAAGATTGAAGATTCATTTGGTGCAGACCTCCTTGCATCCTAGGAGCAATCTGCAGCTCCTTTCCTCCAGACTGTGTATGTGGAGTGAAACTGAGCCAGGACCAAAGCAGCTGAAGTGCATTGGTGCTTGCTTAAATATGCTGGCTTAACTTTTATTTACTTATTTGCTTCTTTACAGTGGAACAACCTACCACAGCTGGAATTTTAGGTGAAGTGGGGCATGAAGCATGGGAGATGACATGAATGCTTCTGTAGAAGAACATGGGCCTGAAGGAACATTCCTTCCCCAGCAGATCTTATGGACAAACTGCTTACTAGTTAAAAGTTTTCTCTCATCACATTTTGCATAATTTCTCACAATATTGTGAGCCTCTGATGAGAACTATACAGGTTAGGCTTTAAAGGAGTCACATGACATTTTACATATGTACTTCTTTGATTTGGACATGAGCTGAGGAACAGTGTGGCAAATGGCTGGGGAAGTGCTGACAACCCATCCATCCTGTACAAGCATCCCTGAGAAGATGAGTGATCATCAGCCATTTAATTGCCATTTTGTGCTCTTCTCCCCTTCCCACAAAATGCACATGCATGACCATGCTCTTCCATGATAAATCCTACAAACTTCATTTAGAAAGCATTTTCTCTGAGTATTTCTGTCTTTGCTTTCTGTGGAAGCAAAAGACTGGAGGAACCTTGGTTCTGGAGAGGGAATGGGGCAGTGTGAATGCCCTGGCAGCTGCATTGGTGTTGATGGGAAGCTGCACAGTTCAGCTGGCATATGTCTTTGCTGGAGTAAGCTTGCAAGCTGATCAAATTTGCATAAGCTTTTACTGGAATAAATGCCATCTTTGAATAAATGCTGTCTTCTTTAGTTTCCTTTCTTGTTTATATGATCTTCTCTTTTGCTTCCACAGCTGGCAGTGGAGAACCAGTCCTCAGCTCCCTATGCAGTTTTCTGTTCTCCTATGTAGACCTGCTACTACCTTCTAGGCAAGGCTATCTGGCTTGAAGATAAACATAGAAGACAAGATGTTTTTAGGACTTAGCTGAGTTAGGCATACCAGGGTTTGTTGTCACAGGTTTTGAAGGTCAGCTGATTCTAGACAACATCCAAAACAATTCTTTACTTCAAAACTGAACTACATCTACTTCTATCAGAGCGGCTTTTTCTCACTGCTCTGCTCTGTTGCTGCATTGGTGAGTCCCACTTACTCTGGATTTGGATTTTGGGTGAAGAAATGTTGCTTGAAAGCAGTTTCACAGTGAGTGTGACTGGGTTAAAGTGAGCTCTTGAAAGGCAATTTTCCTACCCTACTCCCACACCACATTCCCATCCCATCACATCCTGTTTCACGTTGTGAGCACTCTTTTTTTCCCAAGCTTCTTCCATGCACTAGATAGCTGACAGAGCATTTCACACACACTTCAGCTGCCATCAGTATGTACCCTCAGAAATCTGCCCAGATGCTGCAGCAGATTGAGCCCAAGACCATTCCTATGCATTTCTGATCTGAACACCAAGCCAGTGCTTGAAGTACCAGAAATTTCTCAGGAAAGAATATTACTCTTTTCCTCCTTAAAATTTCCTTCCCCAAACTATGAGTGAGTTGGTACACAGCCCATCACCCTTTTTGCCATCTCTTGACAGGTCTTTTTCCTCTATGACACAGTGCCCGTGTCGCTGAGTGTTCTCATTTTGGTATACTCACCCTGTAGTAGGCAGCACCCAAATAGGTAAAGATACACTTGACACAGGTTGCAGGATGAAACAGACGTGGTCTTGCAATATCCCAAAGCCATGAAACTGCTGCAAAGGTTGCCAGCCTTCCAGCACTAAATTACTTCCAATTAATCTCGCAGAACTGCAGAAGAAAGAGTGAACTGCTACACTTTTCCTCCTCGAAGACCTCAGCTGACATGCCTTAGACAATGCTAATCAGGCATCAAAAGGCACGAGCTAAAGCCATAGAGCTTTACCAGGACCAGCACTTTCAAACAAGCATGACTCACTTGCCAAACATGGCTCTCAGCCTGTGGAAAATCCTTCTGAGGGAAGCAGAAGCAACACCACTTAGGAGACATTTAAAGTGTTCCCCAGAGACATTTAAAACTAGACTGGACAAAGCAGTAGAAGGTGTACTGCAGGGAACAATCCTGCATTGGCATGGGGTTTTGGTCTGAATGACCTAATAGGTCTTTTCTGCCTCTAATTTCTATGATTTTATGACTGGAAATAACTTAGGTGGATTTAGATGGCAGGCATGGGCATGCATTATTTACAGCTGAACCTAAAGTAACTGCTATATTATGGAGTGTGTGAGCAGTAGTGGTGGGTGAGGATTGAGCAGGTAAATGTTGACAGGAAGGCATGGGATTAGGCAGCAGTTGTAGAGTTGGGATAATGAGAATAGATTTCTTTGCAAAAGGGTTACTTCTAATTGGAAGAGGTGTAAGAGTCCTAACTATGACAGGTATCTTTCAATATATTTTACAGCAATTTACTAATTTGTTGGCTTTTTAAATCTTTTTGATCACAGGCAGTGGTTATTATGAAAGCATATAGAAAAACATGTTTAATTTTACTTTCTTTGAGAGAATGTTGCAGGACTTCCTCTGACAGAGACTGAGCTCCTATAGCTCTTAAGCTCATTTTGCGTATTTGGGAGGAACTTCTAGTTAAATAGAAACTGTTGGGCCAAATTTTGACCTACTGATCATGCTGTGGCCAAACCAGCTTGCAAATGCACACAGAGAATGGTTTCCTCCTCTGTGCTTGCCTTCTCAGTTATTATCAGCCATTCTTGACATTTACAAATAATCTTCTCCTGGCCTCACTCATGGAGCAGGGTTATTTGGGAATGCTTCCTTCCTTTGTGTGCAGGAGCTGAGGACAGGGAGGCTGCCACAATGAAGAATATCTGCATGTGGCACAGATGCATGCATGGTCTGAGCTAAGGGATGTGCCCTGACTTTGTGATTACGGGGCCATAGCAATTACATAGCTTATTTTATCAAGTAACATCCAGTTGGTGTCTTCATTTTCTTTATTAAAAAAAGAAAAAAGACATCTCTAATTATCAGCTAGACATGTGGAGCTAATTACTGTGACTTTGATGTTCTGTTTTTTGCTTCCTGACTTTTATGTTATCCCTTTAAATTCTTTTGCTCAAAATACACTTTTTATATATGTGTGGAACTGGAAAACTTTGTAATAGTTAATTGAAAAGGGAAGTATTTTGATTTCCTGTCTATTTGGGTGCACATTCACTGACACACTCCAGCACAAGGATCCAGAATATGTAGCAGGATTAACTTGAAGTAATCTTCATCAACTTCCCCCTTTTTCTTTGCAAGGGGAGGGTGTGTGGGATCAGGATTTCATGAATGGGACAAGAACTCCAGGAGTGTTGAGTGTAGCTTGGACTCTACTGCAATCTTGGGTAAGTCATTTAACATCTATTTGCCTTACTTTCTCTTTTTGGAAAAAAATAATTGTAATCTCTTCTTCAGGCAACTGATGTGATGCCTGATTTGTGTATATAGAAGTTCTTATAAATCCTTAAATTAGGAAAGGAACAGATGAATAAGTAGCCATTAATACTAGTCTCACCAGAATAGGTGTGTTAGCTTGCTCCTAGAATTCCCTTAAATGCTGGATTTTCCATATGTTGCAGTTTTATTGAATGGCCAATCCTCCTCTCCTTTCCTTTAGCTTCATTAACCTGTTCTGAAAGAGGAGAACAAAGAATCTATTGAAATATGTAAGACTGGAAAGTTTAACATACTACAGCACTTAACTACAGTCTGCAGAATATTTAAAGTGTGGTTCCACTCTGAGGTTGGCAAGCTGAGGCAATACCTATGGAGCATTAAAGCCATTGGATGCTGCATTTATTCTGTAGAAATAGAATTTGCAATGCTTGATATTTATTGCCGCTCCGTGATTTTTGTATGAAATTTGCTCACCTGACAAATAAAAGGAGCTAAGTGCCCGAATGTCAGCTGTGTCAGCTTGTCCTGAGACTCCAAGCATGAGCTGAGTCTATTCTGTTGACAGCAGGGGTGGAAGTTCTGATATTTGTGTTAATTCCTTTCCCAGAGATTCTCTACCTACCCGTCTTCAAATGCAGTTCCCCTTCTGACTGCCTTCCCTGGATCTGTGCAAGGGGAAATGAACACAGCATAGCGAGCAGTTGTGTGGCTGAGACACAAGTGGAAGCTGTGTTAAAAATGCCCATTTCTGGACAGACCAAACCAAAACCATGCCTTGCATATTACAACAGAAATAAGTAATTTTTATTGTTACTTGCCTCACCCTGCAAGTTTAATGAAAGTGTTGTGCTTCTGCTTTTTTCTACTCAGCTCAATTTTATCTGAATTTTGTCCCATTCATCTGCAGTTGCCTCTGTATTTTTACTGCTTGTAATTCATAATCCCTCCCAGAGATTTTGCCCTCAAAGAAAGGAGCAGACATACCTGCACTGGGGAAATACAGACTTTCAGTCAGTCTCCCAATGTGTTTTCATTGTTCAGCTACTGTTAGCTGTAGGCAGCAACAGTGGAAGGGGCACATTCATAAAAGCTTTTAGAATAACTCTCTTATTGCCTTTTCTTTCTTTTCTTCTTAGTTTGTACAGTTTGGAAATCATTATAAGCCACTCCACATGTTTATATACCTACACATTCACATTTTTTGTTGAACACATAAAACCTTTTCCCCCTATGTGCATGAATCCATAAAAGCAGCATAAGGAGTGGAAAACATGACAAGTCTGGAGAATTTATGCATACAAGAATGCTGCAGCCTGGGAAAGGGAAAGAATATACAAATGCTTCTTTCTCAATACATTCCACCTCTTCAGTGGTATTGACTATAGCACACAGAAGAATTGGGGGACAGCTGCTTGTCCCCCATCATTCTTCAAACCATCCACCCCATCCTCTGCCACATGGTGTGTTTATCTTGGCCACCTACCCACCTCTTCAGTATTATTAGAAGTGTGATAATTCATACTGTAAGCTGAAAACATGTCAATCAAAGGCAGGAGCTAGTGCTATTGAAACCTGTATTGACCTCCAGAGTCAGGTCAGGCCAAAACATAGATTTTATTTTTTCCTTTAAAATAACCTGGAAAATTTCTTTTTCCCCCTGATTGACAATAACTTAAAAGACACAGTTGTCTGTGGCTCAATAGCATTGCATTTCACTGAAAACCTGACATCATCTACAGCCAAACCTGGGATTTTCAGCAGATCACAAATGTTTTTAAAGCTAAAACTCACTTCTACAGTGGTAAAAAAAAAAAAAAAAATGAAAAAAATGAAACATCTGTGTTGCTCATAGTTGTCTGAATCTTAATACAGGCAGTTATGGTTCTACAGGTTACAGCATTGTAAGAGGTACTGTTTAGTATTGAATAATTTCAAAATTACTTACTGTAGAAGACACCAATACCACTTAGGATATTGTTTACAGTGGTGGAAGAAATTGTGTTTATAATCTCAGAAAAAGAAGGAAATGGGTTGGGAAGTTAGATGTCCATCATTTCAGATTCCAACTGTTGCCACTGAGGAAATATTTCTCTGGTAGGAAATATTGGATGAATCACCTTGCCCATCACTGGGTTCATGGCTATTCATGTAGAAAAATGGTACTTATTGGCCTTGAAGAAGAGGCAATGGTTAATATTCAGAGTATGACAGTAGCCTAAAACCAGGTTTGGATGTTTTACAGTTTCCTCCTGTGGTCTTATTTAGTCCTTTGACCTGGCTGCAAATGGAATTTGTCCTTTGATCTGCTGTCCTAAAAATTAACCAGTCAGCCTTACAGCTTTGAAATTTTTTTCCAGTGACAAAACAAGAATAACAACTGTTGCCTCTGTGTCTTTGAAATGCTCCTGCTATCATCTCAAGGAGGTAGTCACATTCAACATTTCATTATTGTTGCTGTAAATATTGTGCAAATATGCTTCAGTGTTCAGAAAAATAAACATTGATAGATTCATGTCTTGATTGACAAAGTGATACAAGATCCACATAAATGTGAAAATGTTGTGACTATGCCACAGGGCCCTGTTGGGTAAATCTCTTCCTTAAAATGCTAATTGTTATTCTGGTATGAGACTATTCAAAGAACAATACCTGATCTTCTGATGGAAAAAACCAGCTTTTATATCAAATTACATCCCGGAAGCTGAATACAGAACCCAGGACAAGCCCTTTGGTGAGCTCACATGTTCTTTTATTCTTCCTTAAGGAAGTCAGGATTTCTGGTTTAAATACTTTCTCTTTCCAAATTTCCAGACTCAATACATTTATGATTCTGAATATTCCAGATATCTGGAATGGATTTAATGAACAGATTGGGGAATGGAGCAGATTAAGACAAGCAATCTCTTATCCTACGGAGCAACCTCTCAGCATTCTCTGTTTCTGAAGCCATTCAACACACAAAAAATTGCATCTGTTTAACTCTTCTCAGCCTAACACTCTTGGAAATGTTGTAATGTTGTGAAGTCCTTGGCAGACAGATTCTAAGAGTTCCAAGAATGGTTCATATTAATATAAATAAAATCTGGTTGGTTTTGCTTACCTATTAAAAAAAAAAGAAATTAAGCACATAACATGTGGATGTGGGTGTGGGTGTGGGTGTGCATGTGTGTATTTTGAAATTATTAATGCTTTTGCTAAATTGTCTAAAATAAAGTCACTTAGTGGATTTAGATTTTACATAAATAAACTCAAATTTTTAGGCAGACAAGTTTTAAAATAAGACAAACACAAACTCTTAAAGGAGTGCTCAAACCATTTAAAAACTTTTGCTTCCTCCATGTTGCTTTTCTTTGTCTCTGGTTTTTACAGTATCTTAAATGTGAAACATACCCCTTTTTTTGCAGTAAACTTTGCTGAATAAAGACATTATCTTTGTGGGAGATTTTAATTGAAAGATGGGTTAATAATAAGTTTTTCAAATGATTAATTCAAGCTCTGTTCTATTGTCAGATGTGTTTTGGAAAATTCCCACTTTGTTTATGATATGTTTCTGAACTAGAGGCAACCAACCAAAGAGCAAAGGAAATTCAAATTAACTACAGTATTCATTTCATGCTTCTGAGAGACGGCTGGAGATTGGAAAGAAAATTTGCTTTTAGTGTTGCATCTGTTATTGGTCTATCAAGTATTATGGTTTCAAAGGGAGGAATGGAAGGAGGAGCACATTTCTTTGCGCTTGAGCTCTGTAATATTTGAGTTCCCTTTCATTACATATCAGTGAAGGTGGAATTAAAGAGACAAGTATAAACACTATGCTGTAAAGTATCTGATGCAGATTAGCTGAGAGAGCTGCTGAGCAGTGACTCCCTTGCTGGCATTGGCCAAGGTGGTACTGCCGGCAGGAGTATGCAACATGGTTTTAGCCACAGAAGCCCCATATCTCCCTTCCTACACCATTTCTGAGCTTCTCATGTTGTCTGGGATGGGTCTGCCTCAGTTCATCACTCATTGTGGGAAGAGCTCCCTTGCATCCCAGACCCCCACTTTGTATTTGGATTTTAATTGTGTGAGAGAACAGAGAGGAAAAAAATACATGTGTGTGTTCAGCCCGTGTTGATTGATTGTTCCTTAGCTATGAAACAATTTTCTGTACCAATTATGTCTTTGCAGATGACAGAAGCCATTTAGTCTAATGACCATAATAATTAATTTTCATTATAAATCAGATTAGTTAATGATGCTGAAGTCTACATTCTTTGCAGAACTAAAGCATCTTATGTGAGCTCACAGAACATATAATTTGTTACATAAGGAACCACCTTACAGATTTTTTGAGGCAATAAGAGTAGCATTGACTGTCTTTGGCCTCCGGGATTCAGTGGGAACACCTACTGTCCCAATGTCAGGTCCTTGTTAATAGCTTTTCATTTGCAGCCACGGGCACAAAGCACCCAAGGCTGAAGATTCACCCATTTTATAGCATGGGCAAAATTACTTAAGCCTTTGGGTTTTCTTCCTTCACTGTAAAAAGTTATGAGAGAGCAAAGAGTAATCTGGGAACAAGGTGCTGCTTTTTTTGTTTTATTTCCAGAATAATATTCTTGCTGATTTTTTCTAAACTTTTGGTCATGTGGTCACTTTAATACACAAAAAGACCACCTGTAAAATATCTAAGTGGGTAGAGAGCGAACAATCAAATCTTAGTATAAGTTATATTTGTAATTTTACCATTTAGACTTTTGCAGAAGACAACCTATGAAATTTCTTCAGAAAATTCACAGGCTTCTTGAATGAAGAAAGGTAAGAGACGTTCTCTACAACAATTTTGCAGAAAAGCTGTATTTATATTTCTGGCCATAAAACTAGTAAAACTAGTCAAATACCTCACCAATGTATTTAAATTTCTCCATTCTTAAAGTCTGTGTGTTGAGATGAATTGACTGTTTTTATTAATGGTAAGTATGCAATGAAGAATGTGGATAATCACTGTGCAGATTGTGGCTTTTGATGATTTTAATTTAGGATAATAAACCATCCATTATTTTTGGTGTGAAATGGGCCACCATCTCATGTATTGCTGTTCTCTAATTGAATGCTTCTAGTCAAAACATAGATTAACAAACTACAATTGGTGACAAATATACAGTGAGTTGTCTGGTTTGCACATAAGTGGAGGGGAAGGAAAGCCTTTTACATGTAACCAAAGCCAGTGTGTCAGCCTTGCCTCTCTGGTGGGCTCAATGAACGTGCTTTGGGATGCCATTCTGTTCACTGGCTTCACCAAAGGAATTGGATTGGGTCAAAATAAAACAAAATAAAGCAAAATCAGAAGAGTTAGAAAGGGGAGAGAGGAAACAGAAAGGGAAGATCTGTAAGAAAGTTAGCAGCACTTCATTGATAGACTCACATTTTTGACTACACGTTACCAGAAAGGTTAAAAAAAGGGGGAAGAAGTAAATACCCAAACTGGAAAACGAGACAAGGAAGAATAAGAAAGTGGAGTTGAGATTGCATAGACAGTATGAAGAGGAGTTAGAATAATTTTTACTGGAGAGGATGCAGCTGTTCAGGGTATAGAGATTACCTGGCAAATCTGTGTCTGACCAAGGAAAGCTGGGAAGTATTATTTAATTAAATTTTGCCTCATTTCTATTCTTGTCATTAGCACATAACTCATTAAAATAATGTTATAGGAGCTGGCACAGCCTTGTCAGTTCCTCTTTGTACAATATTGTTAAATGTGGTGCTCTTCTCCAGCAATAACCTAGTCACATCCAGCTCCCAGGTTAATTTATAGACTTAATTTTTAATCCCTGTATTCCATTAAAAGAGAATTTGTTAAAAGAACATCACTGTCAGGATAGTGGTATATTTCCTATGTTATAGCACTACATTTAGACTGAAAATATTAAGGGTCCTATTGTCTCAAATATCTTCAAAGAGGGAGAAGAGTTAATACCACACTGCCGATCTGTAGAGGTCGATGGTGCTGTGTCATGAGAGAGCTGCAGGGAATGCAAACATTTTCCAGCTTGGAAATGTGGGCACAATGTGACAACAGCACTGCTGGCTTGGCTCCACAGAGCTCCTGTCTCTCTTGGGGCAGCAGGAGCAGCACTTGCTGCAGTGGGAAGGGAGCAGGGGCTCCCACAGGTGCAGCCTGCCCTGGGGACTGGGCAGGTCTGTGTCTGCACAGGCAAGCTGGAAAAACTACTCTTACATCTTAAAAAAATGTAAAAGGTTTTTATACTAAAAAAAAAAAGGTTTCAAGTTGTTAATTTTAGCCCCCAAAATACCTTGCTGGCCTGCAGTTGGGAAGTGGTTTCTTAATTAAAATTAAAAAAAATAAAACAAGGAATGTAAGGACATAAATTGAACTTGATCGATTTTACCAAATGTTTCATTTCTAATACAGAAAAGGCTCTGCCATAACTACAAAAGAAGATACAGCTTTTGAGAGATCTACTTTTAATTTTGTGTCTGAAGGAACTTTAATTTTGTTCTATAATATTTCTCTATGTTCTAAATAAAGGACTTCTGGAGGGGATGGGGTGGAATAACTGAATGCAGAGTGCACATTTTCACTGAAGAGGATAAGCAAAAACAGTAAAGCCCACTTTTATTTCTTTCATTTCAAAACTCTGACTCTCCTTTCTGTGTCTATTTTCTTCAAATACAAACTAAGGAGTCTTCAATTTCCTTTCCCTTCCTTCAGTAAAAAGTCAAATGCATTTTTCTTGTTTTCTTTAAGAGAAAAATGCAGCTGTTCATACAGAAAGCTTACACAGTGGATAAGAAGATCCTCAATTCTGAGCACAGTAAAATCAAAGGGAGGCTGAAGCTCCTGTCAGTGCATCCAATATTTTGGGTTTATTTCATCTGTGGCCACTGAAGGGGTGAAATATTCCCTCTTCCCCAAGGATTTACCCCTCTCTTTTGCACTCATTGAGGAATGCTGTATCCACTCAAACATCCTTTGCTGTGTTTTGGAAATGAGGCATACAGAAAAAAGAGGTTTTAACTGAGGAGGTAGATTCAAATTATACAGGAACAAGTGACAGCTTGATCTGTCTGTAACTTAATTACCTCATCTCTAAAGTACTCTTTTATATTAACTTTATATCACAGCCATTGCTACTGGAACTGAATGTCTGCCAACCATACACGAAGTTATATGACTATGCATCATTGAAATTATTTGGTTCTTTCATCCTTTTCTTATAGGAGGACAGATGCATACATTTTGGGGATTTGGGGTTGCCATTTGCCAAAGTTTCCACTTGACCTGTCTGATTTTTGTCTTGCTATTGCTATTAGCACTGCCAGGCCTGCTCAGATGGATCTGGATCTGCAACACAAAGCACCTGATATGTGTTTGGAGATGGCACCACTGCCTGGGTTTAATCAGGTTTTTAAGATGTGGGTTTCTCAGATAGATATCTATATTTACAGGAGAGAAGGCAGGACAAATACCTGAGGCTTGTATTTGAAACAAGAGGTGGTTAGACTTGTCACAATCTTTATTTTAGTGGAGGATTTTATTTTTTTTTCCAATTTAACTTAAAAATATTAATTTATTTTAATTTTTTTTTTAATGGTGGACCATTTCTGTCCCAAGAAAGTCCTTGGTTTCTGAAAGAATTGTGTTATCCTTTAGGGAAAGAACTACATTTCTCCAGGGAGCAGAGAGTGATGATTTTGACCACGCTTCACATCTTTAAGGTTTGGACAGTAATTCTGAGCTGATGGGTTCAGCCCATGGCATGCCCAGACCCACCTCAAGCCAATGCTACACTGATAACATCCATCAGTGACTGCAGAGGGTCCAGACACTGGAAAACATATCCAAGATGGGCAGACGTTTTCACTTGCAGGGAGTCTCCAAATACAAGCAACCTGTGATCAAACCATGCAGCACAAGTTTGATGAAGTACCAGGAGACCCAGGTGAATCAGGAGTGAGGTGACAGCTGGAATAGCTTTGCTTTTACTCATATGTGTTTCAACATTAATGTTGTTTTAACACACACACACACACACACACACACACACACACATTCTAACTTACTCTTCCTGAATAACAATTTCTAGGCATTGCTCCAAACTGTTACACCACAGTCTACTCTCAGGCAAAATTGCCAATTTCTGCAACGGATGCTTTTATGGAGCTGAATTTTAAGACTGAGCTGCTACACAGTATCTCTTTTTTGGTTTTTCTTCTGTAACAGAACATCCTTATTTGCCTATCTGGCATAGCTATTGTGAGTTATCTTTACTGACTGGAAACTTGGCAGGTCCAATATTTGTTCTTGGTAACAAGACACTAGCCACAGTTTTTACTTACCAGGCTCTGCAGCAGCCAGGTGGAACATACATCATTAGTTTACTGAATAATGAATGTACTTTAAATCATGATTCAAAAATGCTCAGTTACCATATATTAAATTAGTTAAAAAAAAAAAATAAAAAAATTAAATTAATGTAAAACTGGCTTTCCATAGTAGAATTAGCAAAATCAAAATAGGCTTTTTATCAACTTTATTGAAACTAATTCAACTTTCCAAGAACTAAAAATTGGTTTCCTGTCTTGACTGTTTTGGAATTACTTACTGTCATCTGTTTCAGACGTTAAAGGATATGATTTAATATCAGCAATAAGGCCTCTGTTCCTGCTTTGGCAGGTGTTAATTATTTAAACACTACTCACTTAAATTTGTTTCCAATCACTCTTTTGAGTGATTTGCTTTACATGTTTTTTTCATGTGTATTTTCTTCACACACAAATAAAATAGTGGGGGGAAGTATCCCAATCAGTAGCTCTATTTCTTCTTTTTTCAGCCTTTCTTTAAACAGGGAGGTAGAAACAGAGGGATATTTCATGGATGGCGGTTTTCAATGATGGAACATAATACATAATACATCATTTTTATCTCATTTGTAATAATAAAAAGTTGTTCTCTTAGGGATTGAGTGCTGTGGTTTCTTCACACTAATGGCTGTACTCTGTGTGAATGAATTGTGAAATGGATCACAGTTCCTGAAGCATTCATGGAGGCTGGAACAACATAGACAGACTTTTTTGTGAAAAAAGTGAGGAAAGAAACCTCTAAAGTAACTATGGTCATTCCTCCACACCTACAATTTCACCAGTCTACTTGCAGTGCCAAAAAACCACAGTTGTAAGAATATTGTCTGGTTCTATACAGCTAGTTATTCATAAGATAAGAAATGTTTCCCTTGCTGCATGTGCCTGAATTATCATCTACCATCATGTTAGAGTCATCCTACCTTTTTTGCTTTACCTTTGCACCAGAGAAAAATGAACACTTAGCTCTGTACAACAGACCTCTGTCTGGTGTGAAACGAAATTCTCATTCTGTGACAGATAACTTGTAATTTTATATGTAATTCTTGTCCGTAGAATAACATAAGGGAAAACTAGACCAGAGGGAAAGCCAGCCATAAGAGAGGGAATTTTATGCACCACTGGGAAATGAGAAGCTGACAACTATAGGTATTTCAGTTCTACAAGGCAAGTCATTTCATCCTGGTAATAAATGGAAAAGGTGGGTGTTTGTTTAGATTTAGGCCACTTGGTAATGATTTTAACACTCAGCTAAGCCCTTGCCAAGACAAGCACTCCAAGGCCAAAATCTATAATGAACTCTCATCTTCTCAATTATAGATTCAGCCCCGACCAAAGTGATATCCAATATTCCCCTCCCCACTCCACAAGTGCAGAGACGTGCTGATGGACGTGCGAGCAGCCAGGTTCTGCATGGCTCCTGCAGTTCCCCAGGACCCCACAGCCCACCCAGCTGCCATGCTGGGCCACCAGCACCCTCCACCTCCCCTCTTCCCTTCTCCTTACCCCCCTCCCCACTGTCTGCTTCATGGAAAGAGTGAGTGCAGAGAGAGAGAAATAGTGCTAGTGATGCTGAGAGGAGGAGAGGAGAGGATGAAGGGACTGTCCTCCCTCCACCTCCGGGATCCTCCCAGCCCCTTCCAGTGGGTGGGAGACTGAATCAGTGGAAGCAGCTTGTGATTGTGCTGGCAGGTCTCTGCTGGCTGGCTGAGCGTGCCATGGCATCTGAAGCACTGGGACACAGTGGGATCATGGCTCTGCAGCCCCCTGCTGCTCTTAGTCCGTGTCCATCTCCTTCTTGCTGCTACTTCAAGGGGGCTTTAGTATCTCCTCCTCACTTGTTCTTGTCACCAAGCTCACTCTTTCTGATGCTTGTCCAGCAAAAAAACACAGAAGGTAATTTTCTTTCCAAAGATTTATATTTTGTAATTTATCCTCCTGGCCTCATTCCCTAGCTTGTTTTCTTCTGCCTTTTCCCATTCCTTTGCTTGTTTTCCCTTGTGTGTTTTCATACATTATAGTATATTTGTCTTTTTATCCATTTTGAAATGAAGGTATCTTGACCCCACCTGCCTACTGGCTGGCACAACTCTGTCTTTGTTGTCTCTTATAACTCCACAAACAAGCACCTGTCTCATGCCAGTTCCCACTAACCCTACACTCACCAAAGACCTCATAAAACTGTGGTACATGTTAAAAGGTGAAGACAATAATATTAAAAAGGATTTTTTGTTTGGAGAAATGTAAATATATCTGCACTGGGGCTAAAAATGTACTCATAACTGTGGGGTTTAAAGAGCAGAAGAAACAGATGCATTTTTTGCAGGATGATCTGCTTTTTGCAAAGAGGCACAGCCAGGGGCTCTATGCTGCTGCTGTGGGTGCTTTCTTTTTCCAGCAACTTGTGGTCTGCTGCTGAGTTAAATGGATCACTAACTCCTTTTCAGTAAACTTTTCAGCTCATTGTCCACCTTCTTGACAGCAGGTGAGGAGTAAAGAGAAGGATTACAATATATGTAGGAAAGAGCAAATCATTTGCCATGAAGAAGGAGCAAATAAGTGTCTTCCCACCATGGAGGTAGAGACTGTGGTTAATTCAGAAAATAACAGTGGAAAATAATAAATAAATGAAGAAACCAAAGCCAAAAAACCACAATCCCAGACTAGGTCTGCGTTATTCAGAACTTCTGACTTTTGCTCAGAACAATGAGTCTGTTTCAGTAAGAAAGCCTTCCTTGGTCCTTTGTGCTTCCTTAAATAGTAAAACTGCCCTTTATATGGTTTTGTATTCTTCATTTATACTGTGTCACAATTATTTTTCTTTTTAGTTTTTTTTTTCCTGTTCAGCAGCTGGCAGAGAGTGACAGAATTTTAAAGGGTAAGTGCTGTACACAATACATAACCCAGTCAGTCTAGTCTTCCAGTTGTCAATCATGGGTACTCAGGGTTTATATCTCTACTCACAAGTTCAGTGTGACTTCTGAGCAACTAAGAACCAGGAATTTTGGTCTTCTGTTCATTAAAATAATGTAAGATATGTTGGGCAAAAGCCTAGATGAAAAATTAAAAGAATTATTATTATACCTGTTATTCATATTCTCAGATTAAATCTGGTTTTAATTCTTTTTTCTTCCAGTGACTTGCTTGTGTACAGCAATCTTGGCAGAAGGCATAACATCATGTGTAGGTTAATTACTTAGTGTTTCTGAATTGCTTCGAACATGAAGTGTGTGCCAAGTATTACTAATATTATGTGAGACAACATTATGATAAGCTAGGGGTTTCATCCTCTGTTTCTTTTATCGATCAGTAATATTTAAGCTTTGTTTTGTGCTATATATATATTGTACATATAATTATTTGAATTCACTGCAGATTGAATTCCAGTCCCTACCTTCACTGTAAAAGAAGAGAGGCATAATATGTAAAGAGAGCAACATTCAGAGAGAAGAACTTTCTTACCATGACCCAGGACTGAAAGGGATAAACTGGAATCTCTAAGCCCAGGGAAGAGTAGTGCAGTCATCTAAGCAGAAAATAAATTAGTCTGTTTTAGAAAAAAATTTGTAATTATCATCAATTATAGTATGTTTTATTGTTCTAGGCATATTAAGTTCTCTTACCAGCAAGCTGATCAACACTTTGATTATTGTCATTGCTTGGAAGTTGTGTTTTCAATTTGTGTAAGCTCAAGTTCTAAATGTCGTGTTTTCAGAAGTAAAGTTACATTTACCTTGTTACTTCCCTTGTCTAATTAATTGTGTGTATTACTTAAATAACACTTTAAAGACTCCTCGATGAGAATCATTAAAGCCTGCATTTTGGAAAAAAAATTAATTTTCTGGGCAATCAAGTATCCTTGGTAACACAGACAGCAATTTTCCCTTCCAAAGCAATACATGACATTGATACGACTTACAGCTTAATTACAGATGGAACCCGTTAAAGTTGTTAGCCTTTTCCACATAGTTTAAGATTAATCATCAGCTACTAGCAGTAGACCTGTACTTGCCTGTGGATTTTCAACTCCTAATGTCTTGGTTGAGTTTAGGAGCTTCTATGGCTCTTTGGAGATGCATATGATGCTTTTATTGTGGCAGGGGTCAGACTGCTATAATGATATGCCCCATTTATTTAGTAGCAGGAAATAGAAGTAGTCATTCTAATTCCGTTGAAGCTGCTTTGAGGCTTGGATAGGTTCCATTCCAGTAGTGTATATTTCATAATCTAAATGAATATTATTTATCTTTTTACTCCCAGTCCTTACACCTTTCATGTGACAAACCTGTCTATGTATCTGCAGACTACAGAGTGAGGACATTTCCTGGTAGGCTGGAATTCAGGGTACACATACTCTGTCCAAAGGTATTGGTTGCACATTCTGATGGTCTGCTTCATGAAATAAAATTGGTTTGGGTTTTTTCCAAGCAAACCATATTTTTAATCAGTCATGTTTTCTTTCCATGAAAACATTGACTTTTGGTCAGAATTAAGGAAAAATAACTCTCTGAAAAACTTTTTGAAAAATTATTAGTTTTTTTACAAAATATTTCCATAGGCATGGTCCTTCTTTTTTTGATCAATATTAATATTAAGTTTAATGTCTAGTTTCAGAAGACCAAGAGCTAGGTCATGTGTCTAGCAGACTAATAGTGTCTGTGCAAGTATAATCACTTCCCTAATCAAGCTATGAAAATGAAGGCCTATGTGTTTTCTGCATCTCATACAAGGAGTGACTTAAGGACTTAAAAAGAAATCAAACTATATAGTAGGTTGACCAAGTGTATTTAAACAAAAATATAAATGTGAAAATCCAACATAAATAAAAATCCATCATAAATAAAATGAAATCTATCCAAAACCAATTAAAATGCAGATAATGAATTAAAAAACACAACAAAACCAAAACACAAACCCTCCAAATTTATCCTGTTAACTTGAAATCCAGCTCAGGCAAAGTAGTTTCTTTTCCTTTGGTTTCCATGAACACAAGATTTTATGAGTACTGATATCAAATTACTACATACTATCTGAAAGTGCAATGTAAGATCTGTCTGGGCAGTCAGTAAGATGTCATTCATTATTGTTTCACCTTGGGGACTGGATATTCAATCTGAAAAAATAAACACTCAATGTATGCTGCATCCATGTGACAGGGCCTGCTGTTACAGCTTCCTTTCTGATATACAGCTCCTACCTGATACCTGATAATGGAAACCCTATCAGATTCACCTACGTTGTAACTTACTCCTAAAATACCCTAAATATTTAATTCCCTGGAGCTGCTCATTAGAAAGAAAAAGGTTAAAAGCATGTTTCTCTGTTAAGTATTGATATGTGAAGTGCTGCTCCTATTTTGAAAGCTCAGTAAATGTTTAATATCAGTTTTGTCTGACCTTGTGTGTTTATAAATTGAATTCTGTTGGTTCATTTCCTCTGGCAGCACTGCAAAGTTTTGCTACCAATAGGATGCAAGAGGTCAAATTTTAGTTCCTTGGCAATTTCCCTTCTTGCCTATCACTTTCACAGGCTTCTATAATGCCACGAATCTCCCATGGTTTAACTGACTTCTTGCTTATGTATGAAGAGATTCAGCCAGCTCTCAAAGCTTTACTGGTTGGTTCATGCTGGGAAGCTGTTTCCAGAGCAGCAGCTACAGCTGAAAAGGTCACATCACCTTTCTTCTTATCCCTGCTGGTGGAGCACTGGTAGTCCAGACCAAAAGAAATCTCTTTTTCTTGAGAGAATGGTGCATGTTGGCTCCCCTGCACTGCAGACTTCTGGAGAAGAGGAAATATTTACCTAGGGAGAACAAAGCCATACACCTGGTCATTACTTTCGGCCCTATGGGAGAGTGCTCTGGCCCGTGGAAAAGTAATGGAGATGCAGCTGAGCTGGCTGCAGCCCTGCTGTTCCCCATGCCAGAAGTGACAGACCAGGCCATTCTCCTACCTGCACAGAACTGGTGTCCTGAAACCAAACAACATGAAACATGGCAGAGGTCTTGTCCAGAGAACCCTGCCTTGCATATACAGTCATTCAGCCAAAAAATGCCCTTAATATTTATGGGAGAATTTTCACTTTACTTCAAAGAGACTAGTGTTGTTTGAAGTTGAACTCACACCCAAAGAATTATTTAAATTCTTTGCTTGGTCACATCAATCCTCCCTCCCATACCTTTCTTCTCCACCCAGGTACCACCAATATGGATAAATATTGTGCCCAGGAAAGAGACTTCATAAAGGAAAATTCACAAAAGAAAAAGGTTAAAACTCCAGGGTTGTTCAAGACAAATAGAGAAGAAGAACTTAAACCAATATGATTGGCTAAACATTAATGGAATTAAGATAGACTTTTTAGGGAAGTTAATTGAATTGCATAAAATACAGGTGGCAGTACCCTTAAGAAAGATTTAAACATTTTTTTTTAGAAATAGTAACATGCCAAATTATTGAGCCAAATAAAGTGAGTGATCTAAAAATAACTGGAAAATGCTGATTCTTTCCTCAGTCAGGTATTGCTTTACACTATCCAGGCAATTAAGATTAAAGGTTCTAACAAATTATTATCAGTGTATTTGGGGGTGTGAAACATGGTGCTAAAATAAACTAAACAGTTCAGGTTGGTTTTGCTCTAAATATAGTGCAAAATGTAGACATTTTCCATGAGATTTTTAAAAACTGAGCAGAGAAATTCCTCAAAAACCAGGTTTGTATTTTAGATTTTGTGCTACTAAACAGGGTGAGATCACCATGTTTGTACAGAAACCTCAATATGATTTGTCGTGTAAGTGAGAAACTCCACATGAAAATGCCTTGCATTAAAATTCCTATTAAATTACCTATTAATTTAATGCAACAATTTAAAAGCCATTATAAGCAGGTAGAAAACCCCAATGGCACTGCATCTGTGCATGATTTAATTCAGCCTAATACACTGTCTGAAAAGTTTAGACTGAGTTACTAGCAACAAGTTTTTGAGATTTTGAAGCAGTTGCAGCCAGTTGTCTGACACCAGGAAAAGACAAACACTGGAGTAGAAGGGGTTTTGGAATATAAAGTCAGAAAGGAGGCTAATAAAGGGATTGTAAAGGTGAGAAAAACCAGGCATGGAGTGAGAGAATGAAAAGCATATCTTGCTCTTGCTTTTTTTTTTCCTCTCATGACTGAAAAAGACATAAACGTATCTATGAAAATAAGAGGAGAGGGTTCATTAAGATAAATTAACTGAAAGTTCAAAATATAGCCTTGGCCATTTTTCTTTGAAATATGATGAATGCGATCAAATACTTAATATTTGATCTTGGACTTATATTTCAGGTGAGGGCAGCATAAGTATGAATTTAAACTAACATCTCCTGCCATGCTCTGACAGCAGGCTTACCTCCCTTCCAACCAGTGCTTTGAAGGGCACCTTTCTGCAAAAGGAGAAAAAAAGTGGTGCAGGAGCACAAATTCCAAATGTGATTTATCTTATTTACATATACACAGTTCTGGGAGAGGAGAAGCTACACTGTACTGGGGCAAATAATTCTTCCAGAGCAACCTGCTAGAGTGAGCACAAGGTATATTAAGAGCCAGGAATTTGCCAGAGTATCCCACGCTGCTGTTATTGCTGTCCCTTCAAATACCACCAAGGACTGAATTTTAAATATTTTTAATATTTTAAATTTTTGCTTGTACTCCTAGGAGATCATGCCATTTGGTGATATTATTTATAAGTACCTTCATACAGCACTTCAGTTTGCAACATTCCTCTGAATGTCAAGGAAATGTTTTCACCAGAATATTAAAAAATAAAAGAAAAAAAGAGAGACATAGATGCCTTGTGTAAAGATTTTGCATTCTTTTTTTCCAGTTAGATTTCAGATGCTTTATGAGAAGAAGAGACAAGCAGTAAAGAAATGTTTGGTGAAAAGTAGTTGCAGTGTATTGGAAGGAAGGATGTGGTAAAAGCAAATGCCTAGAAGGCAGCAGATAACAGTTCTGATCCCAGATCTGGCACAAATGCTCTTTTTGACCTTTCACCAAAGAATTTCCGTGCTTTGGAACCAGTTTCTCCATAAAATGGGGTGATAACAGTGCTTAACTATTCTTTCTGACAGAGGAACTGGGAAGTTTTTATTTATGCTTGTTGCAAGATTTGAGAACCTGAGAACAATTAAAATGGGATCAGTTTAAACATGCAGGTTTAAGTCTTTACTTCAACTAAAACATTTAATTCATAGTATTAGGTTCATTTTCTGCTAATTAGGTGTATTATATAAAAAAAAATCATTATCCGATGAGGATTTGCTCAGTCCTGCAAATAATTAGCTAACAGCATTACTTGAAAATTCAATTTTCTTTTCCTACAGTCAACCAAAAATAAAAAAAGAGGAAAGGAAAAAGAGTAATTATTCTTATATCTTGTACACGACCAAGAAGTTTGATTTCTGATGGAAGATTTTAGCACTAACATTGTGATCTTGATGGGCTGTTAGAAAGAATTAGAGGAAAACAAAGACTCTTTTTGCACCTTCTAAAATAACTTAGAGGAATGCTTTGATTGTTTTTTTAGAATTAAACACACATAAAAAGTGGCATTTCCCTATTTCTTTTCCAATGAGTTCTGGAGCTGAGAAATCCCCTGGGCAAGACTTTCAACTTGCTTTCCTTCTATTGTGGAGCAGAGAAGCGTTGCTGGGGCCTGCAGAGTCTTCCTGCTTGTTTGAGATTATTTTCTGCTGTGATTCAGCACCCACTGAACAAACTATCTCACTTCTTTCTGGCTTTTTAATATGGGAGGTTTTAACCCTTAGCCTCAAAACCCTGTCCCAAACAGGTCACAGGCTTAAGAGTCTGGCCCAGCAATGCCTGCCCTTAACTGAAGAAATGTTTACAGGTAATGCTGTTTAAATTATGAAATGCTGATTGTGAAAACAATAGACATATTCAATCACCATATCCCAGAACAAATAAGAGAAATATTCCAGAGCTCCTATCAGAGTTTAATAGGTATAATTTTGCTTGCGATATGGTAATACACAGCAGCTTTCCCTGGATGGCTGTGTGAAACAAAGAAGTGGTTGTCAGCCTTTCAGAATCAGATGTTAATGATATTTCATGTCTTTGTTGAGTCTGTGGAAAGCAGCTACTGCACCTAAAAGGGAAATGACTTCCATACCAACCTCCCCCAGCCAAAGTTGTTCAGATTGGGAAAACTGGATGAAGTCCATATTTATACTTCAGAAAGAGGTGTAAAAGAAGATTTCAAGACAGTATTGACTGAGCTGTCTCCCAGTCTCTTTACCCAAAGTTATATCTTATCATTGTGATGAAAGATTTTAGTTCAATGTATTACAGTCTCTTTTCCCACCCCCTTAGTTTTTTTTTCCAAACATATACGAGGAAAGAATGTAATGTAAGCAAAACTCCAATGTGTTTCTGGCAAATGAGGAGTGTTTTCTACATCTCATATATTTTTGGAAGCATTTGAATCCAGAAGTAATACATCTTCCAAATTGGGAAGAAGGCTTTTTATTAGACTGATGCCTGCACAGAGCAGAGAAGTGCTGTCTGCCCCAGCACTGCAGCAAGCAGGGACTGATGCTTTGTCTGAGCTAGTCTGGAAGATTGGAGCCAGTCAAACGAAGGGTTTCTGTAGCTTTGTGGCTGCAACTTCATTTTGCTCACTACTGTATGTCTTCGCTTCTGCAAACTTTCTTTCATTTGTTTTAAGAAGAGGTCTTAATTCCAGTGCAAAATCCATCCAGAAAGGAGGGCCCCTCAGCACTGTATTCCAGCTGGTGGGGATTAGCTCAGTCCTTTTACCGGATACGTATCATTTTAATCTTAAGCCTTTAGACACTGTACAACATACTATTAAGTCTGTTACCAAATAAAACACTAAAAGGCTGATTCACTAAGGGTTACACACCCTGTGCAGGAAAAAAGCTAACATTTACAAAGGGATAACTGCCAAAAATCACTTAAATTTCATGTCTTTCCTATTTATTAAATCCCACATACGCCATGTGTACAGTAACTTCCTTGGGATGTGCCCCAGGGAGAAGTACAAGTCAAAATAAAGGAGCAAATGCTCCTCTAAAACATGTCCCTGGCTCTAAAGAGTGATTTACGTTGGTTCACATCAGAAAATATGAAAAATTAAAGTTATGTTTTTCAAGAATAAAATGAAACCTTCCAGAAAGTGTGAATCATGTACTCAACCATGATAACGAGTAATACATTTCCTACAGGAATTAGTGGTTAGGGTATGAACCCAGGGCATTAGCAGACTAAGGGAGTCATTAGCTAATGATCTTGTGCCAGCAACTTTGACTGCAGTTTGTGACTTGGGTGCTTAAACTGCAGCAATATTGCAGTGCTTGGTTATTTAGGGAAATGTGGGGGGCAGAGTCATTGGACCTTGAACCACTCACTTGTATTGTTAATAGCAAATGCAGATGCCTGACTTCGCTCCCTGTGGAGCTTCTTAAACCATGCTTTATCTGTCTGTCAGGGGTGAGACAAAAAAATCTCTGATATTTATAATGTGCTCTGGATAAAGGGAGTGATCTAAATGCAAACTGTGATAGCCAGTGTTTACTGGCTAGCCTGTTCTGACAAAGGCTCAGAAGTGTCTTACCACGTTATTTCAGCCAGTCATTTGAAGTTAATCACTACAGTTCTTTATACTAAATTAATGCCTATGCTTGTGGTAGCATCTCAGGGCATGAAGATCATCTCAGGAGGTCATTAGGTGTGGCTCTGGCAACAGCACTGTGAAAGAAACTGCACTGATAGTCTGTGTCCTGCTGTTTGGATAACACAAATGATTCCAGTTTTCTTCCAGGGGATTGGGTTGTTATTGCTGTTTTCAGTAAGAAATAACTCATCTGTTTTGGAAAACATTGTTTAATGTATAATGGAATATTCCACTAGCACTGACGGGCAGAGCTGTGCCATGCCAGCCAGCCAGCCCCGGGAGTGACTGCAAATCAGGGAGCAGGCACCCCACTGAGCCTGGGTTCTGTGCCCCCCTCAATTTATTTTCTACAGGAAAAAAACCCTGTTCTAAGGCATGTTGGTTAGAAAAATTAAAAACCTGAATATATGCTATGATTGAATTTTTTGTTAGGGGATAAACCAGCATAGAATAATCCTACATAGAATTTGCAAAGTCTTTTTGCATTCAAGATATTTGAGTAAGATAAATGGTAAAATCACCATATTCATTAAGCCCTGGGATAAAGTACTATTAGTCCTGCTGTGCAGAATTTGAACTAGAGGCAAAGATTTTTGTCTGGGAACTGAGGTAAAGATTTTTGTCTCAGATAGGTTTATAATTCAAAGTTTTTATTCAGTTGTCCTATGCTCAGACCATGCAATTCTCTCTAGATCTATTTTATTTTAAGGATCTTGGTGTCTTCATTAAAGACCTAGTTTGAGGGTTCATATGATTTTTGTTAAAATGTCAGTGTTCATATATCAAAGAAAAATGTTTCAAGGCCATATATTGTGGGAAAAGTCTGGAAATAAAAAGTATCAGTCATATGTAGCCTGAAGGCTGAAAGGACCACTAGACAATGTAAAAAACAATCAAAACCAAAATGTGCTTGTTTATGTAACAGTCATGATTTTAAAGAGAATTTTGTGATTTTTAAGGGATCCAGCTCATGATTTTTTGGTACTTGGTTAGCCTGCAGTGGAGGATTTACATCTGATGACCAAGTTCCCCTGTCGCTTCACATACAGTCAGTTTATTTTGGAGGATCATCAGACACAAACTCTCTTACATGTTAACAGCATTGCCAGGCTCAAGGATTCAAAAAATCATGAGCTAGTTTATTCTACATGGCAAAGCGATTAGTGAGAGAAAATGCAACAACAACAACAGCCCAACAAATGCTCTTAATATTTGCTCCGTTGTCTCCTCTCTATGAGGCCTTCAGCAGTGCCATGGTTCAGCACCACCACCAGAACCAGCCTATTTATCTTTAGGGATGAGAGGGATTTCTGGCTTTTAATGACAAAAATATGGGTCTTTCTCGTTATTATCCATAAGCTGTTTTCAGAGGGGATGCAGTGGGAGACTTTTACAGACCGAGCTGGTCTGAACAGTGTTTGTTGCTGCAGAAATTGGAGGGGCAGCACCGGGGACCCCAGCCGGTGCATTTGCACTTGCAGAACACCATCAGGGGGAGCTCCGTCACAGACTTAGCACCGGTGTTGACAGCTGCCCCACCTGGAAAAACACCTCTTCCTACGAGCAGCAAACAAACGCATCGAGTGCATTAATCTTTATGGTACTGCCACCATCTTCATCTCACTACCTTCGAGACTGGCAGACAGTGTAGAGGTGAAAATTTCCATAAAGACCAAAGAAGAACAGAATGACCACTGTCAAAGTACATAAGGTCAATCGTGGAGTCTCAGACAGAAGTTGCTGTGATTACTTGTGTGATTCTGCTGCTTTCTTTGATAGTCCCACTCAATTGCAGAGTCTTGCTGTAAGTTTTTGTGACCCTTTAATGAGCTACCATATCAAGGAAACCTTTTCTTTATTACCAAAATCTGTTTCTATAGAGGTCCTGCTGTGACTTTCTCAAGGAGCCATCCATTCAGCTGAAGCCTCACTGCTCTGAAATCTCTTCTATTGAATCCTATTATATGAAAGAGAATGGGCCAAGGAACTGCACCGACAATGTGTGTGACACATGGTGTGATTCAGGATGCAGAATGGTACAACAGCCACAGAGACTGCAGTCAGATGCTTCCTTTTTTCATATAAGTAAGGAATGTTCTTAGTTTTAGAAGGTAAGAGTGTTTTCCTTTTTTATTCTGTGATGCAGAGAGCTTCGAGATTGTGACTTGAGCTCTCCATGACCTGAAAACCTCCAATAAAGACTGAGGACCCATAGTGTCTGTGTCTTTCTGAGGACCCATAGTAAGATGCAATGATGGATAACAATAAAATAGAGGGTTAGGATGATCTCCATTTCATCTAGATGCAGGAATAAATCCCACATAGCTATTCAAGATGCTATGAGTAAAGGAAAATATTGAGTTTTTCTTCAGGATAACTAGGGAATAATTAGTTAAGGAAAAGAAAACTTTACCCTAAAATCCAAACAACCGCTTGGCACAATAAACCCAAATTCGTTCCCAAGATTAATTCTATTTAAGCTAAAAATTGCTTTCATTTTTAATTTGGCCCATCATTATTATAGTTAAGAATATGTGGGAACCTAGGAATTAATTCTTCATACTTTTTTTCATGCTGATTGAGGCATTTTTTAAGTACTTTTAAAAATTTGTAGAAAACTTCCTCCATTGCTCAAATTAGGCTGTGAGTGAACTCTGATGAAATCATTCCCAAAGAAATAGATTCAAGTCATTGCTGTACTATTGCCAGCATCTGTAAAACTGCCTGGCAAAAAGCATGGAAACAGTTCATGCAACATTGTTCTGGCCATTTGTACAACAATGCCCACATTGAAAATAGTAACCTTATTCTCCTTTGTAACAGGACAAAGTAGAGGCAATAAAGTTACAGTCATGTGAATATTACCAGAATACCTTCTGCGAAACATATTTTTACCATGGTGAGGCTTTAAGGGTTTGGATGGCCTCCACTCTATTGATCCTAGTACATCAAGGTCCTAAGTAAAAAATGAGCTTCCATGAGACTTTACAAGAAGATGGTTACTAGAACATTTATTTCTGTAATTTCCAAAACATAAAAAGCTGCATAAGCATTCTACGTGTTCTTTTTGCTGGGATGTGAACTTATTTCCTGTGCACAACTGCTTCATTTTGTTGATGTCTCTTCTTTCTCTCCAGACCATCACTACCTTCAGCACTACCTTCTTTGAAAGACCAGATCATGAGGTTCTTGTGGCAGGGAATCTCTTTTCTCCATTTGTATTTTAGCTGCTAAGAGAGCCCATGGATGTCACACAAAAGTGGTAATGAATATTACAAGGCTTCTACAGTACTTTTTGCATTGTGAAGGGAATGATGTTTACCTGCTTCTAATAAATCTTGAACCATTTACGGCAGCATTAAATATGCTGCATCCCACCTACAGGAGAACTGCTGTAGGAAGCATCTCCAGCCCAGCAGAAGTCTTGGTATTTCTCTCTTGAACTTTCTCTTTGCCTCATGCAGACAATGGTGTACAATAAAATTGTTGCAAAACTGTGAAATCACAATAAAACAAACCAAACTACCAGAGCAAACAGACTTCTATTCCAGTGATGCCAGGACTCTGCAGCCTCAAGGATGGGACTGACTACGTTGAATGGGGTAGGAATCGGATCCTGACTGCAGCTCTGATACATACAATCACGTTCTTACATTAAATGTGCTGAAAGCAGTCACTTCTTGGTACTTTGAGCTGTCATGTTTCGAGGCTCCACCAAAGTCCAATGACTTTATTTCTTCTGTACTAGAGGATACTGTCAGATGATCAAGAATTCCTCAGAATGTTAGCTGTGTTTATCAACAAAAAAATCCTCAAGACTAGGATATCTGAAATATTTGTCAAGTTATTAGTAAGATTTCAGGCCATGGGGGCTGTCAGTATGCTTAAACGTATAGCAGAAAGCAGTGCCTTGATGCATCTCACCTGCACAGAGGAGTGTGTTGATTTATCCAGAAAAATTTCAGTATGCAACTATTTGGTTTTATGCAATGTAGATAATCCTGGAGAGGCAACATTCAGCCTGTTATGCATAAGCTAGCATGCTCAAGACCTTACTTGCCTACTTTACTTTGAGGTTAAGGTAAGCATCAGAATAGATCAGATGTTCCTGAGTTCAAAAGTATATGGGACCTGAAATGGAGCCAATCATGATTCTTCTTAAAAGGCATGAAGACCTCTTTGAAAACCATGGGAGCTCGAGTTGAAGACTTGTCTGGAATGGTCTTGTAGTCCATTCCTCACCACAACTAAAATAATGATAAAGGACAGAAAAATAGGTGAAGGTACTGAGCAGAATTTTCTTTTCTACTGTTGGAACTATGAACCATCAGAGAGGAAAGACAGAGGGAGTGACAGAGATATAATTGATACACTGAGCAAGTCTTAGGACACATAACTTTCCTATGTCACTGACACTGAGCGCTGAGGTGAAGCACACCAAAAAGTAGTCAACAGGCAATAAAAGCCTGAAACAGAAGCTAAAAGATACGGGAGAAGAAAGTGATGATGGAAAAGTCAGGGGCTGTGGTTAAGAGGTGAAAGTGACTCAAGCTGAATTAGGATGTGCAGTAAGAGAGTTGAATACAGGAACCTTTCGAGATGTCCATCACTGAATGCTGTCAGTAAAGAATTTGTGGCCAGCAGAACTGGGGGAGCATTTTGGAAGGCGCATGATGCTCCTGCCAGATCCAGTCCCTCCAAAACTGACCTTAAGGAGTATCTACCTTAGGTCTCACAAGGCAGTTACGACCATCTGTGAAAAGGTTTGTAACAAAATTCGGTAGCTATGAGTTACAACACAAAAGCCAAATAACTTCCGTGCTTTCTGCCTCTGTCTAAAATACACTTGAGAGTTTTGAATAACTTTTTCTATTCCACTTCCAGATTCTTCTAGGAGGACCTCTGAACTGCTTGATTATAATTGATTTGTTCCTTCTACACGCTGTGGCAAAGGGTTTCATGACTGAATGGTCTCTAAGTTAACAGGAATCCCTGTTCTTCCAATTTGATCCCTGTTCCTCCAACTTTTTCCTGCTGTTGTCTGTTGCCAATCAAAAGTCTTGAATCCATGTTGATTTAGCTCTGCCTATGAGAAAGAAATGGAATATTTTGAAGCTAAAATTTATAAAAGATGAGACTTGGCAAGTGGAATCTCAGATTATTCATATCTTAGTCACCAATACAACCTTGGTGAACAGAACTTCAGAAAAACACAGACTATGGATTCAGGCTAGAGTTTAACCCAGCTGCTGGTACAGGGTGAATTGAAGCCAATGAAAGACATAAAAAGAGAAGGTTGCAAGATTAGAAAATTATTATGACAAACTTCCTTCTTTGGGAAATGAGAAATGAAAAAATACTACAAAAAATGTGTGATCAACGTTGACCAAGAAGTGAGGTCACTTACTTTGAGGGGAAAAAAATTACATCAGCAGAATTCCTATAGAACTCTTTAGTGGAAACTAACACTGCTGTGATGTCAACACCACCCATCTTCCCCTGGGAGATTTCCACTCCACAGAATGGGCTGGAAGGTCCTTTTATATGTGCCCTTGTTCTATGTACAATGAATCTGGTTCCTATTGTATAAAGACCACAATACTTATTTCAAAAATGAAACAGTCTTTGAGGTAGTTATGGGAACAATTCTACAAAACTGGTTCGTAGGAGATATATTGATTCTCTTAGAAAGATCTTTTCACCAGATTTTGAAAGTATGATCAGTGTTTCTATGAACAGAGGCGATTAATTCATTGAAAGCAGTGGCTAAACATCTTTTTTTTTTTGTGGAATTTGATGGGATTTTTGTGGGATTCATAGCTGGTCTAAATCTCACTGCATGCAAATGCGTTTCTTTCGCATATAATTTGCAAATGGCATAACTGCTATGTGCAGACACGCTTAAAAATTCAGCAGGACTAACATTCCTTCGAGACAGTGAAAGTCAAACAAATCTAACCACAGTTGTCTCATCAGTGTTAGTTTAAAATTCAGTACTTTCTACAGACAGTAGAAAAACTGTTTCTAGGTATATTTTTGCAGACATAAAGCTATAAACTTCTCTAAAAATTTGTAGACATTCATTAATTTCAAGTATTTATTAAAAAAATCCATCAAATAATGCAGAACATTGTTGGTGAAGATTTGAAGACTTTCAATGTGATCTATGAGTAGCATTTATTTTAATCTTTCCTATGAAATTTTAAAGAATTTGAATGATCAGAAAATGCTTGCCAAGCTCTGAATGTATTTTGCGGTTATGAATCCAAT
>VZTR01026411.1:113169-126406 GCA_013400775.1 Chaetops frenatus
TTTTGCGGTTATGAATACAATGAGTAAAGTTTCTTGTTTTGTTTAAGAAAGTAAAAATGCAGAACTTCATCATACTTCCACAGGACTGCTTCTTCTAAGTTCTAAAATCACACTGTTCACTGATAAGCTTTTAAACAGAATTACAGTTGTAATAAATGTAATGAAACTTGCCAACAACCTTCTGTTATGTCAGTAAAAATATGTGTTCTTTGACTAAATCATCAGTCCCATTCATTTTTAACTTCAAATGTCAAGTTAAGAGTGTATTGTGAGCTGGGAATAAAATGTTTTTCATGTAAAGATTATTTTCATACCACAATGTTTACTGCTTGAATAAAATAATGCAAAAAAATCTCACAAGATGTAATTTCAAAGTTTTGTGTTCTCTATTCCTTGCATGTGAAGCAGAAAAAGTCTATATCATTCCACTGCATCCTCTGTAGGGGTAAATAAATCAAGAAAACTTTGAATATCAGCAAACATTTATGTGAGATAGCTGTTGCATTCCATTTATTGCTAGGTGCAGGCAGTGGGATCCTAACTTTTAGAATTGTTTGAGTTGTGATTTGCATGTGGCTGTCCTCTGTCTTTCAGAGGGGAGAACTCTTTGTCAGGGGAGAATAATTTGTCAGGGGAGAGAGATGTTGAACATGGCTTTCTGTATCATCATGATCAGAAAGGTTTGATCTGTTATTGATTGAGTTTATATGGGATTTGCTTGGAAGTGAAGCTTCTATTCACCTGCCAAAGGCACAACTGCAGATGATCTCAGGTTGTGTGAGTCATGATTGGCAGAAAGTAACTTTCCTTAACTCTTGGAGTTTTTCAGGAATGATTCTAACTTGTGGCAAAAAAAAGGTCAAGGGCCATGCAATACCAAGGACCCTGCTAATACTCAAACATACTTTCATGGAAAAATACTCCTAAAAATGCACTGGTATTCAATCTAAGACAAATACCTGGTGGTAGATGGATAGAGGTATTGATAAAGGTGGACTGCAGGCAGCCAGGTCTGGAATGATTTTGACATTGTTTTAATTTCCTGCCCTGGCCTAAATAGTCTCTCCTTTTCCTTTCTCTTCTTTTGTCCCAAATATCTCACGTATATGGATTTTACATCAGTGTAATTGGCTTTGGTGGCCTAAGCTCTCTGGTGGCTGTAAATTTAGTTCAAGATTTATGAGGCTGCAACTAAGATTAGAAACTGGATTTGAGAACAACATATATCATGCAGAGATATGAATGGATTAATTTCTCAAGAAAATTAGATGGATGAATTAAAAATGTTTTCTTCTGGTAGAGTAATAGAGAAAGGGGGTTGGTATGCTCAGTCAAAATTATGGTCTCTGAATCAAATCTTTAATATATTTTTCAATACATGATAATTTTATCTGTCATCACTATCAAATAGCTGTAATGTTATTCACTTCACATCATTCAAGAAACAACTTAACTAATGTCTCTGATAGAGAATTCATCTTCTGTTATTTCTCCAGCTGTATTTTCCTTCTTACAATCCCCAAAATGACTCTAGCACTGACTCCTCCTCCTAAATTACAATATCCAAACAATTTAAATTAGTATGTCATGAGATTAGAGTCGTTTTGTGTTTGACCTAATTATTAAAATTACTTTCTGAGAACTAATGGCATAATTACTCTTATAATTAGTAAAATAAAGAACCTGTAACTGCTCAGACTGGGAGCAGCTGATATGATCAAGCTTTAAATTGAAAAAATCCAAAATTTTCTTGCCTGTCTTCTGTAGCTCAGTATATTTCAAAGGGAAGGCTGATACATGCCTGCAATGACTATGTTTAAACAACTAAATCTTGTCTCCACCTTAGCATTTGATTCATTACTCACTGATGAACCTTTGTCCCTACTTGCCTGTTACTGGGAAAACATACAGCAGCATCTACTACCGATACCAAAACATACTTGCCACGGCACTAGTGATTCTGCCCTGTGATAAAACAGGACTGGGAGGCTGAGTGAAACTGAAAAAAGGGCTCGAGTTAGAAGCTAACCTTCCCAGGGTGTAGCTCTGCTAAGCTCACTGCCCAGCAGAGCCCTGGGGCATCCATGTCAGGCCCACCATCACCATTGCAATTTGCTATGGGGGTAAAACTGGGACCAGGGGCACTAGGAATCTTTTCTGGCTATTCTTTTTCTGTCTCCTTTTTCCTTTCACTTTCTGTACCATCAGAGGGCTGTCCACCTTGTTGATGCTCACTGGGACATTCTTGAACAAAGACACTAGGGATACATCATTTGGAATGTATCTACATATATCGAGTGCACATTGTGCCCTTTTGTACAATTTCCCTCCTGAGAAATTATATTCCTGTATAATTTTTTGGGGTATTCTGACTGTAGACGGCACAGGCATGTTTGACTCTCAGATTAGACTTCCTAGGGAGTTTTACTTACTGTGTATGGCACCCATTCTAGAAAACCTTTAATGATTATTTGTAGTATAATACAATATCTGCACTTTTTTATTATTGAATGAATGGTGGAACCCTCTTCTGCCTGGATTACATTTCTAACATTTTATTTTGTTAGGCAATCAGCCAGTGAGATGTTTATACCTCTCATTTTGATATTAAATATCTGGACATCTTCAAGAATGAGTGGTTTGTGTTTTATTAAAGTTTTCTCTTGATTTGCAGCCCCAAAATGCCAGAAAATGTCTTTTGAATGTTCAGTTATGTTTCAGCAGGAAAGAAGAACACCAAGCCATTACATCAGTGTTTAATTAGAGTAAGCAGAATAACTGATCATAAAGATTCTAGTGTGTTAATATTTGGGGCTCAGTACTCACTTATCATGAAAGCTATGTGCATCTTTGCTTTGAAGACATGACCAGACAAATCCATAATGAATGACATGGAATTAGGCTGTGCTCTACAGAAGTATCCTACACATCTCAATTTGTACATTAATGCAAAATGCAAAAAGGATGTAAATTCATCAAACAAGAGAGGGAAAATTCTTTAAATACACTTTCTTTTCCACTAATAATACAGAAAATATTTTCCAAAAGGGTGTGCATAACCCAAAATGGCCTTAGATCTTTCTAAATCCACAATACAGATTTTTTCCAGTAGCTGATTTCACTCAAATATAAAATGACTGACAAATAAGATGTTTTACCCACATTATCATTTAAAGGAAGAATGAATAACAAATGTACAAGTAAGTTGCTATTTTGCATTTTCCTTTCATACTGACATCTTGAATAAGACATACAAATTTAAGTGTTTCTCAAAATTCAAATGCTGAATGAATTGTTACCCTAATTGTTAATTAAAATACTTTCTACATCCAAAATATGCAACAGAAGATGTTGAGGCCTGCACCATCATCAACAGGCATGAAATTCTCTTACACACAAAAGCTAAGATGGGCTGCCCTGACTGAGTGAAGATGAGAGTCTCCAAACTATACAGATACCTGTGACTGAACAGACCAGGCAGGGTAGGTTGGTTCTCCAGCATGGAATAAGGCAGTGGTTGGAAGAGCAGTGAGTACACAGGTTGCTTGCCTTCCAAGGTTCTGTGTTGCCATCACAAGAGTAATGTGCCCTAAGGAACTATTTATGGTTAGTGCTAATGGGCTATTCTTTGCTATGAGGACTTGGATCTTGACCACATGTGACTACTAAAATTTGCCCTTGGTGGTTTTTGTAAAGATAGAAAACTATGTGCACAAAGCTAGCTCCCTGAACTGTACCATGGAATTCCACTAGTTTTAGCCTTTTCTGTAAAATGGTTCATCTCTGAGATGAGGACAGGCCATTCATACATTGGCCTGAACCTAGCCATTGTAAAGTTGATATATCTGCTGCATTTTCATTAATTCCCTGGGTATATGATCCATCTTAAATGGAAAACATGACTGAAATAGATGCTAAATTTCTACACAGAGTGAGATTTGTGTTTTTAGGAGCAAATGACAATGGAGATATACCTGGAAAGGAGACCTTTGTCATATTTGCTGTTTTGCTTAATACCTTAAGCACATTTGGTTTTGCTGCATTAAGCTAAAATAAAATCCTACTTAAATCCATAATCATATAATAAATTTGTAAACTTAAAAGGTATTGGTTTTATTTCATGTTGTTGCATACTGTTAAAAATTATCATTGTTATTAGGTGTTGGATTGTAACACATTACAGGGTCCAAGGAGAATTCACTTGGGATTCCAGTACAGCATTATCTTATCAGAGACATATACAAAAGTTTTCACTAAGAAGGTAGCCCTTAAAATCAGGCATGGAAATAGAACTTAATAAGAAAAATAAAGCAAAAACTACGTCTCGTTTTTTAAACAAAATCCAGGTAGCCTTTTCAAGAGGCCATCAAAGCTATGTGTACTCCTTTTTAAACTATCATTGAACTTTAGACTTTTAATTAAGATCAATCTCACTGATTGCAGTAATAAAGTGAAAGGAAGACAAACAGCACTTAAATAACAGTGCTTCCGACTTCCAACTGGAGTAAATACATATAAACAGCATATTACAACTTCAGATACTAGACATGCACTGATGTCAGATAGTGCTTCAGACTTACTCCTTTAAGAACTTGCTGTGAAGGTTAGGAAACATGCCACTGCCCATCCTGTTCCATGCCACCTCCACTCTCTGCTCCAGGCTATATGTTTCCAGGAATATGTACCTATATGAATAAGATAGATTGGTACTTTTCCCCAAAAGACTTGTGGGTTTTAGCTTTAAACAAGATTTAAGCAATTGTTATACTGCAGGCATGTAGAAGCCATGTTTTTGAGGTTCACCAGCAATAAGAAGGATTGAGTGAGCTTTTATAACTAGGATAACAATGTTTATTTTACATGGTCTTTTTACAACATCTTTCCCTTGACAGCTGAACACTTCCAATGGTTTAAAATGGATCTCATGTTTCCTTTCCTTCCTATCCTCTTTCATTTTCAACAAAGAAGTCCCCTGCTGTTTCTGTTCCTGTTTCTCCCTGCATATAAGGGAATGGAAATGTTGTGTGCCTCAAATCTGTCAGAAAAGTTTGTGTCATCAAAAGGATTTTGACATTTTGATCCCAAAGAGACTGGATCCTCGGTCATGTCTTGCAGAAAGAAGGCCCATTGTCTGTGACCAGCTCCTGCACATCTCCCCACTCAGGGTATTCCTTCCATTCCTCTAAAGCTGAATTTAGAACAGTTCACCTGGGAATATACAGTCACAAAAAGGCAAGCTACCCTAGCTGCCTCGAGTTGTTAAAAGGGGATGTTTCAGTATCTTCCACAACAATGCTTCAAGCTTCCCATGCACGATACTGCTGTGTAAAAGAGAGATCTTATGGACCCTATTAAGTAAAAGAGTGGTATTATGGCCAGTGTGATGGCCAGATACAGCAGCACCCTTTGCTTCCAGGGGAGCCAAAGAGCCATGCAGAGCTGCTGTTATTAGCAAAGGCTGGTAAGGATAGGTAGGCCAGGGAGAAGAGCCAGGGAGAATTGCTGACAGTTATCTTTCAGGTATTATCAATGAAAAATTAATTGGTGGATTCAGGTATAGTATAGGACACATTTTTTCCACCCAGTGAAATCCCTCAAGCAGATCACATTTTAAACTCTCAGTACCTGGAATCCTCTTCAGTGTATAGAATAGAATTTCAGAGGCTATTGAAACAAAGTTTTCTAGTTTTAAAAATATTCTGCTTTGTAATTATTAGGGAAGAAATCAACTGTTTCCAAATGGAAAATGTATTCCATTTTCCATTTGGAAATTATTTCAAATAGTTTGGAATTATTCAGAGCATCAGAAAGACAACAAAGAGTTAAAAATCCAGAAGACTTATCCACAATGAAAGATAATGAAAATCAAAGAACATGGGCAGAGAGTAGGGCACAATACTCCTCTCCCCATCCTGTGGACATAAAAGACTGTAGGTAGCAAGGGCTGATGGTCTCACTGCTCTCCTTATTCAAATCAGAGTGATTTTTTTGTACTACTTCTTTCCATCTCCAGATTTGTCTAAAAGCCACACAAGGAAGATTTTGCATGGCAGCTTGTTCGTAACTTAGAGCTTCTGTAGGTCTTGGAGAAGTGAAAGCTTCCAAACATGACAGAGGAGATAGGATGGGTTTGGTACCACTGTGAATGCTTTCTGAGCATTCTTATCAAACACAGTCTGACAGGTCTCCTAAGCTGCAGCATGCAGGGCACCAGAACTATTGTCATGTGGTTCTGAAACAGAGAGAAACTAAACTCTCTTACTATACCTTTTCTCTTTTGAATTTCTCATTAGTTTTGAATGTAGAAAAAGATGTTAAAAAAGAGAATATATTTAATTATAGATTTATTTAACCAACATCTAATATTATTAGATTAGATATTTTTGCATAGACAGGACATTTCTACCTCAGTCTAAAAACTGTGTTAAACACACAGTTTGCTTCCAGTACTTCAAAATCTGCTGACAATTGAGTGTCTAAAATGTACCTTTGTCACTCATATAGAGTTGAAACACTCATGGAGTTTCGCATTAGCCATAATGTATTTAAAAATGCATAGGCAAGTTTGCCAGGAACTAAGGGTTTGGACATATGAACTTTCCTCCCTATCCACGTGGAGAGCAAATCCCATCTTCCCAATGGAAGGATCAGGCAAAAATTCCATAAGCACAATCTCATGTATACCCTGTGCAGAAATAATCCACAGGGAGAGCTGCTTGGCTCTCGCTGCATTCTTAACTGGTCGATCACAATAGCACCAAAGATTTCTTGCCAACTCTCACACACCTCTCTGATACATTGCTCATTTTCCTCTTATCTTCTATCTAAAAAACCTTAAGGAAACTCACTGAGGGGAAAAAAATCCTTCTATATTTATTTAAATAACATTAAAGCAAGGGTGTAAGATGCCAAGTCTGGACTGCAGCTTCAACAAAGCAAAGGACTATTTAAGGCAGCTGGGAAAGCCTCAGCAGTTCTTCAATTCAGGTCCCAGCTGTCTCACAGCATCCCTTCCAAACTGACTGTGGTTGACCCCTCATTTTCTAGCTCCTCAGAAGTCCTCTGCCACAGTACCACAGGATCGTAAGGGGTCTATAAAAAAAGTGTATTTTAAACATACTTTCATACACTTGTTAATTCATATTTAATTATTATTCAAAGTAGCAGCTAAATTATCCTTGACTACTTTCCACCCTGTAATCACTCCACGCTTTGCAGACTCTGGCTATGAGCTCAACAGAAAAAGGGATCAGTTCAAAAGGTTTCTCCTGTTGATTTGAGACTGGATTGCCTTTATTTGGTTTCATCTTACATCAGAAAGAGCCCTTTGGAATCNTGATCTCAGGCATTTGACTACCTTGGCCATCCTTCTGCTTAGACTGAAAGCTCAGCTCAGGTGTGGTGTTTTGTGTGGCTGTGGTGTGTCCACTGAGCTGCATTCCAGGGCAGTGGAGTGCTTCTGTACAATGATGATGAGGATAGAAAGGGTGGGTCCCAAAGATCAGATCATCTCAGTCTATAAACCATGCACACAAGGCTCTCAAAGCCCCAACCCATGCATAAACTCTTGCTTCTGGAACAAATGACCTCTTCAGGGAATGATGCTGTGGAGGAGGGATATGAAGTGTGCAGGGTCTGGGCTGGCTGGGACCTGGGCTTGTAATAGAGATGCTTTTGCTGCATTAATATATGCCTGTTTTCTTGCCAGCTTTGCAGAGTGCCAAAATTTGGCCCTAAACATTTAATGAAACCATTGAGATTTAGAATCAGACAAAGCAGAAAAGAAAATAGGAAAGAGAGGAGTGAAGAGGAACAGAGAAAACTGTACAAAAGACATCTGATTAAACCACTGATAATTACTGATATTGTTCCTCTCTGAACTAGGATCACACTTCAAAATAAAAAGTGGAAGATAATTTTGTTAATAATTTTAATCAGCTTCCTTTTCATGAAGGATCAGAGAACACTAATAGGCAGCTTTCCAAAAGGCAGATAATTTGTAACACCATCAACTCAATAACTGAAACAAGAGACCTATTCTCTCTTCCATTTGTCTGAAGTAACAGGTTCCTCCATTGGGGGAAAAATAGAGAGAGATTGAAAAGCCTTGATTTGACCTAAATGAAATATATTCTATTCCAGCAGATGCTTTATCCTGTAGTTTATTTTTCTCTCTCCCCACAATGAACATAACGGTGTTGTCCTGTTTGTTTTCAGTCTTTGTTCCCTTTCCTGATACCAGGTTGAAGCCTGGCTGGCTTAAGCAGTTCAGGGTATTATCTGAGAGGAATTTGCTCCAGTTTCCCTGGCAACAGGAGCCTCAAGAAGCTCAGTAAGGCACATTTTTGAGCGAGGCTTTTTGTTTTCCCTTTAACCATTCTTGGTGGGCATCACGGAGAGAGGAGCTGGTTAGGTTCAGATTAATCAGGTAAACAGTAGTGAATGGAAAGGGGTAATGTTTGTCTCAGTTCTGAATCTGGCAAATAATGTGAAGCTGCCACTGCTGTTAGCATCCCTGCTGTTTGCCTAGCAAGTATCAATAGTCTTTATACCTAACAGGATTTGAAAAATGAGTGATTACAGTAATTACGTGATCCACATGATTTGATTTAACTTTTATATAGGAACTAATGCCTCCCAGTTTTAAAGGCTACATGACTTATATTAGTGGGCCTTTCTATATAATTGCTTCCTGACACTGTTTTCTGTTATTGAGAAAAGTCATGTAATGTCATTGCAGATGTGCTACCAGCTTGGAGTAAACATGGTGCTCTAAATCATGCATAGTACAATAAATCATACTCCTGCCATGATGTCAATGCTTTGCAAATCTTTGCATTTGTTTTTCTCTGGAGTTGGAGGAAACACCGTAGGAAGTAGTGTTGCAAAATCCTGAAGAACTTCATTGTCACTAGAGCTGCTTGAGAAATTATGCTCCTTCTCTTTCATAATAACTCAGTATGAAAAGAAACATTAATTTGTTTGAATTCTGCTTTTTAAAAAGTTTTCATTGGAAACCTAAATGTTCCTTCTTCTCATTGAAAGTTCCTATGTGGAAAACAGGTTTTTTTCTTTCACCTCATTTTTCAATTCAAACACCTTGGAAAAAAACCCAAACAATAAGACAGTAAAGACCCCATAATAATCAACCAATGGTAGCTTCTGTTTGTAAAAATTCTGTCTCTCTCTTCCTGCTACTGCCATCCCAGTAATTTCTCTGTTTTCTGCTACAGCAAATTTTGGAAAAGTGTTTTCCTAGTTGCTGAATGCAGTTTGGAATACTAGATGTTATTAACCTACTTCAACCATATGCAAATTTGTTTTCCAGAATCCACAAGGTAATACTTTTTTTGGTTTGTTTGTTTTGGTGGGAGAGGGGGGATGTTTGTAATTGAAAAATTTATGGAACAAAACCCTTTTGCGTAAACTTTCCATCACTGGTGTCAGAGAGAGGCAGGGGTTCTTTTGTTTATCTTAAATGCATGAGCAAAGTCTCATCCATCTTTCAAGAGGTTTTCATAGTTTCTATGCAGAAATAAATTAATGAATCACCCCAGCTTTTCCTTTAAATTCTCATCAGAATTATTTTACTTGACACTGAGGCAAAATTTTGGCTTTGCAGTCTGTGCTTTTCTATCGTGGAATGTGAGGACTGGGAGATAAAATGTCCATTCCTTCTTTCTCAGTGAAATCTGACTGTTTTCACTTAGTTTGAATTCCTTAGCATTTGAAGAATCTTACTAATATTATTGTGTTATAAAATTGGGAAAGCTGGTGAATGGGTTAACTGTCTTGTGCCTTGTGGAGTGTCCCACCACGGAGTGCACTTCCCAGAACATGCTCCTTCCTTCCTGGCCTCATCACTCCTGCTATGAATATGGGGAGATGAGCTTCATGATTATTAGCAGAGGCTGCACAATGTATTTTGTGTGTGTCTAATAATAGTGGGCAATTGCTGTTATATAATTCTTATTTTTCTATTTTTCTAGTGCTCATTTATCCAAATGCAAAAAATTGGCATATTTTGTAGTTGCTGAGACATAGCTCAATTGTAGCTCATTCAGCAGTAGAGATCATTTAGATGATGCCCAGATGCCTATTTTTATAGCAAATGTTTTTATTGCATTTCAGATCTCTGTCCCAGGAGTTTTTGCTGGACTTAAAAACTGATCTGCCTCAGGTCAGAGCCTGATATATCCTATTAAGGACACTCAGCTAAAGAGAACACTTCTCGCTGACACAGAGGCTTAACAGATTAATGAATTAGTCTGCAATACCTTCTCCTTCTAAGGGCTGGTTCAAGCTCTGCTGTTGTTACTTTGATTAGCACTATCTCCTCTGGTGCTGAGCCAGGCAATTCTGTATATTGACTGTGCTGGCATTTCTTACTAAGCAGAGAAAGAATCCTGCCCTATGAAGTTTGCATTGATCCAAAAGCAAAATTGTAAACATAACCAAAAGAGCTGTATTCTGGAAGGAAAAATGGGGTTGTTAATGGTGTGCAACAACTGATATTGTATCCAGCCCATCCTTCTTCCTTTAAATATATAACATTGCTAGTATGAGTCGTTGAATATACTTTATACCAGCAATAATCCTTCAAAAGTTGGTCATTTAATGGCATTATTGATATTACAATCCACAGTGGTTTATGTTATTAAGTGCCCTCTGTTTACCTCAGGTTGTTAATCAGAGAGCTAGCCATTAAGTCCTGGCAACACATGATTTCTCTAGGATTATTGCTAACATTTCTGCTGCAGTCAGGAGGGTTTTTCTGGCTTACCGCAGCAATGAGGAAGTCTGTAGCTGATCAAATATGCTCTTGCATGCAACTGTCACTGCAACTGATGGGAATTAATATGAAAAGAATAATCTAATAAAGAAAACCTTACTTTAAACCCACTCTTTAATCCAATATTAAATATCAAAAAAAACCCCAAAACCTCCAAAAACTAGGGTTCTAGAGTACACAGTTCTGATTATGACTGACCTACTCAAGATTATAAATGGCAAGCTGGGCAATATAAGATCCCATTCTGCCTCACTTGAATTGTCATCTTTAATTAAAGAAATTCTATGTCCCACATGGCATTTCTCAGCAAAATTACTCTCAGAGTCTTGGGGAGGGGAAGGAGACAAAGACTGGGAGAAATGTTTTGGCTGTCTATTTGCTGTTTTCCCCATACAGATTTAAGTGGTCAGTGTTGCAGCATTTAGAAATTGGCCCAAGCAATTCTCTTGAGCATTAGCTGATCTTAGCTCCAATGCCAGGGTTTTGTGAATGCTTTGAGCAGACTTCCACTAAGGAGATAGTCTGTGCCCTGCATGGTCACTGAAAAACAGTCATTCTGGCCCTGAAAGTAGGATGTCATTGAGATATTTTGTGTTTAGCTGCTGGGATGTAACCTACTGTTTTCCCCATTTTGTAGATGAATTTTGGGCCATTATAACTATCATTCAATAAAATAATTCAGAATCGCAGAATATGCTTAGCTAGAAGAGAGAAAGATCATCAAGTCCAACTCCTGGCCCTGCACAGCACCATCCTCAAGAGAGTGTTTTTTGGAAAACCCTGTCTAACGTGTGGAGACATCTCGAATATCTTTGGCATATAAAGTTTCAGGTAGAAATGCTGCTATGAGTGTGAGTGTGTCTCCTATCAGAGACTTTTTGAAGCTCAGAAAAGAAATATCTTTGTATTTCAGTCCTCTGTGGGGCTTGCAGAGCTGAAAATGCTCAAAGCAAGCCTTTCTTACTCATGTTGTGTAAGACAATGGTGGTTCCTGCTGTCACATCCATGAATCAGTGATTGGATGAGTCATCTACAGCTTTGGTTCCCTGGGGCCCTCCAGACACACCACCCATGTCTCCATTTCCCATAGCAAGGCTGGCCTCAGTGCAGATGAAGTAGAGTCCACCCCTCATGCTGAACATCAACTGCTGTATAGGAAAGCATTAGACATGAGCATTCACAAAACTAATCATGGAGTTGTAATGAACTTCGCCCAGGTGCCTACATTCCTCTCAATTCTTCTATTTCTTTACTATTAATTAAGAGAGTAAAAAAAAAAAAATAAAAAATCAAAACTAAAACCTCCAATTCCATCCACATTAAACATGGAAGAATCTCTTCCGTTACATCAGTCAATCCATGTCACTAAAATTTTCTTATAGAAATTAGTCAAGTCACAGTCTGAAAGAAGATGATGAAAGACAGCAGAATGTGACTGCTCTCTGCTGTAAAACGCTCCACTGAGGGGATTTTTTTTTTTTTCCAAGGGGTGGTGTGACTGATGACAGTGTAAGATCATACTCTTTGGAAGATGGCACTGCTGTATTTTAAAAGGATGAAGCTTTGGTCTAACTTTGCTTCAATAGAAGTTGAATCACACTTGTATTTGAGATGCAAAAAGGTGAGCAAGGGAAGGGAACATCTGTCATGTGAGGAGAGGCTGAAGGAGCTGAGACTGTACAGCACTGAGAAAAAAAGGCTCACTTACCAATGTGTATAAAGACCTAACAGGGAGTGGAGGTGGGCTGAAGATGGAGCCAAGCTCTTTCCAGTGGTGGACAGTGAGAGGACAAGAGGTAATTTGGCACAGTTGAAAAAACCAAGAAACTACATTTAAAAGAAAGAAAAAGCTTTTTCTGTGTGGGTGGTTGAACACAGGAACAGGTTGTCCAGAGAGATTGTGAAGATATTCAAGACCTATCTGGGGATAGTCCATAAGCAGCTTGCTTTAGCTGACACTACTCTAAACAGGGATGTTAAATTAAGTGATCTCCTGAAGTACTTAATCAGACTCAAAGATTCTATAATTCTATCATCTAAGAATATGATTCTAGGATCTAAGTTAATATTTTCAATTATTTTTCACATTTATACATTGCTAGATCGCAATAAACCACATAGAGATAGACTTTGGCTTTCCAAAAATGACTCTCAATGTTTATGTATTCATAGATACTTTATTTACAGTTACTTTTTATTTAGGTATGCTTATTACATACTTTTATATAGAGCTGTAATTTTTTAGATGTATCTAAATGTACAAAAACTCAGCATAAAATTAGTCTTAGCTAATAAAAAGACTCCCTAAGATTTCGATTTCTTTCTTTCACCAGTTCTTTAAAACCAGTTTTTCAAATAATCAAAACATTATGTTCACTACCTAAGAAACCATCCTTTTTTTCTTTTACTGCTTTTTTTTTTTATTTTCTTTTTTCTTCTTTTCTT
>VZTR01026411.1:136561-208825 GCA_013400775.1 Chaetops frenatus
CATGGCAGGGGGGTTGGAACTGGATGACCTTCAAGGTACTTTCCAACCTAAACCAGTCTATCATTTTAGGATTTTATTACTTTTTTTAATTTATTTTATTTTATATTTTTTTTATTTTTTTTAGCACTTATTTAGCATGGTCTTTCTCCTAAAGACTTCACCACCTAAATCAGTCATAGATAGATGGGTATTAGGTAGGAACTATTTGAAGTAAGGCAGACTGATAGTATTTGTCTAGGTCATAAACTGTTCATTTTGGAAATATTTCCTTCAATATTTAAAAAAACTTTCACTCATATTTATCTGTACCTAACCTCTACTATCCTTGTTGATGTAGGCTAGGTTCATTCTCTATACTATTATTACTTATTATGTTTAAGGCAATAAACAAGATATTGCCCTAAACAAAGGTACATTTTATACTGAAAGCCATCATCCTCTAATGCACTTTTACTTTGTTTTTCCTTGATGTGTTAAATCCAAGATAAAGTACGAGTTTATCAGAGTAGGTCCTTCTATCATACTTTGATGTAAAGTTATTATGGAAATTTATGTATTTTCTGTTGCTTGAAACTTTAACGACGTTATCAAGAGATTTTATATAGGAAGCTGAAAGTTCTTCCAAATTTTTAAGGGTGTAAACTATGTATTGATTCTTACACTATGATATACATGGATTATTATTCAAGATCTGTGTTAAGAAGCTTGTACTCCATTCCACTACAGTGTTTGGCCAAATAAGTTTAGGAGGTCTCATTATTCAGCAATTATGGTTGATGAGTGTGCTTAACTCTTAACTCTGTACAGAAATGGATAAAAGGACAAAATCCCTGACCTGAACATTTTGCAACCTATTATTAGACAAATATAATGATCATATGGAAAAAAGGATTAGACAGAGGCATTATGGGTAAAACTATTGAGGGATTGTCCAGACTGATCATTTGATGACACATTCTAATCATGTGCATGTGTTGACCCTTCTTTATAAAAGAACATTTATATTTGGGAGGGATCTTGTGCTTTTTCAGCTGGAATGGGTTTTGGTGAAGGCTTGAAGAAAGTCAGGTCCTGAGAGAATAGATTTAGCAGTTCAAGGTGTAGGTGAAGGATATCTGGGGAGGCAGGAACTCATAGATGGACATCATTTGCAAAGCAGAAAGAAAAATGGAAAGTTAATATAAAGGAAGATTATGGATTTACCTAAGATTCATTCACAGTACCTCAGGTTATCATTGCACTGGGAGAAACCTGTCTCTCCTCCATCTCACAGAATCTGGATTATAACATTTACATGAACAATGAGAAAAAGCAGAGGCATTTAAATGGGTTTTACTTGAGATTTCCTCAATAAAGAATGATTTGTCACACTTAACAAATAATTCATTATTATTAGCTGTGTGGTAATTTTAATGCTATTCAAGTAACTTGGGACTTTGGTGGTGGTGGCGTTTTATTTTTCTTGCTTTTCTACGGTGAATACATGGAGGTCATTTTTGATCAGTCTTTGAAAGTTTGAAGATGCCTGTGAAACCCAGTTTCTAGAGTAGTCTGCTTTTGTTTGAAATGGGTAATATATACTTTAGTGTTTAAAATAGAAATGAGTCAAGCAAATCATATGTTTGCTATTTCCAGAATCTTTTTTAAAGGTTTGAGGGTTTTTTTTTTGTTCTGTCTAAAGTTATATTAGACAGAATTTCCACACAGCTACTGCAAACCTGAATAAAATCTGTAACTTCTCATCTAAATTTATCATGAGTTTTTAACTATTTCATAGAAATCCAGACATATTTTTAGCAACGAAAACTGAGTTACCGCTTGGAATTTAAAGCGCTCTAAGAAATTATTAAATTATTTATGAATTCAAGATGGTGTGAATGCACCTACATGCCATTCACAGCCTAACCTTTTGAAAGAAGTCCATAACTCTCCCTGGCATAACCGTGATTAGTAATTGAGAGGATGATGGGTGCTTGACTGTGGAATGCTCCAGTCCTGATGCAGCAGGCTGGCTTTTGTGGAGTGCTTAATATAACACACTGGGACAAGTTAGTCATGCCCAGATATGGAAAATTATGGCAACTGAGATGTGGTCCATTTTCTCTAAATTAGATATTGTTCTTCAGATTTCAACATAGTGTCCTGCCAATAAACCAAGCCTGGTTGTCTCTGATTTAAATAGTGACATACTGAAAACCTTGAGGGCTTGTGATAATGACAACACTGGCATTTTGGCACCCTGGGTTTGCTTTTGTTCTTATTTTAGCATGCATTTTTTACGTCATGACTATGCATATTCCTTTTCAGTGTAGGTGTGGAGCATCTCTAAGTGTCTTAATGTGCTGAGATAAAGAATTGTGTCCCAGAAATGGCATTTTGATTCGTGGTTCACTCACTTTAAGAATGAAAATGAATACTTTGGTGCCTGAAAATCTGTTGATTTATTCAGACTTGTCGAGTTAGTGATAACCTAAATGTTTGCTTCATGTTGGATTTATGTTTTCTTAAAACAGTCACATTGCTCTGTCAATCCAAATACTGTGTGGGACATATTGACAAGACTTATAATTTCTGATCTATCTTTAGACTTTCACAGATTATGTTATGAGATGAATGACATGAAGCAAAAAGGGTTCAGTCTGTCCTTGCCTAGTTTATACCTTTTCATGTTGTTTTCTGGGAAATATCCCTATTGTCTCAAGTGTCATCCTATATGACTTCCAGTTTTGGAAACTCCATTCTCGTTCTCTTTGTTTTGCTCTGCATTAAGGGTTCCAAAGGCATGGCTCAGATTTCTAAGTCTTGCAAGACAAATATTGAATTCAGATTTTTCCAAGTAAAAAGCCCTTAAAATTTATTTATTTGTACATTTAAATAAACACATATTTTGTTAATCATCTGGGATTTTGGTTTTTTATTTGCAAAATTTGTACAATTGAACCTTCATATAAAATGCCAAAATATGTGACTGGTTTTTTAAATTATTAGTTTTTTATAAATCTATAAAACTTTTTGTTATAAACTTTATTAACAAAAGCAGTAGTTAACAGATATAAAAATAAGCAAGTTACATAACCATGGCAGGCTCCTGCAGTCTTTAGCTTTTCCCCACAAATGACATACACAACATTCTTGGCTGGAGCTTTATTCAAAACACATTTCAAAGACGCAACTGTAAAACATTAGACCCTTCCAAAGAGCAAATTGACTAATGGGAAGAAAGAAGACAGACCTGCTATGTAAGGAAAAAGTAGTCTCCACCTAACCAAAATTCTGGTTTCCAAGAAAGCTATCACCTATAGAACTCAGAAAGAGACAAATCTTCCCTTAAATTCACTTTTGAACTTGAGATAACCACAACTGGCTATGTATAGTCTGCAGTGCCCCTGCTGATATCCCTCCTTTCCTTTGTTGCATTCATGTCTCTGCTGAATACTTTCCCAAGATACAACACCAGTGAAGATTATAGTCAACCTACAATTCGACTTCTGTATTAAGTCATGGTCATCTTCTAATCTAAAGATCATGTTCACACCCAAGAATCCTGGCAAGTTGATGTTCTAGCATGAGGTAGATTTTTCTCCTTTCCTGCCTCTTAATGCTGAGTGATAACTTTTTGTGCAGCTTGTTAGGTGTTTATTTGACAGAGCTGATACAATACTGAGGGAGGGATGAGGAACTCACAAATCAATCAGTTGAACAAATTACTAAATCTTCTCTACTTCTCTCAAATTTTTCAGACCTTCCACTTGAACTTAATTAGCTCACTGTATTTTTAATTACATTGTGGCCTTGCTAGAATTCATAAGCATTATCTGAACAGATAAATTTGGTATAGGAAGATTTTCAGAGGAGACATGGGTATTAAGGTGGGATTGGTGTCTTGGTGAATAAAAACTGTCTCTAAGGAAGTATTGAACTTTACCACTAGAAGGCAATTAAAGGAATATGGTGCTACCATCTTTCTACTTATGTCCATTTACATGAGCATGACTGCTAACAGCAGACTTAGGGCTGTGTTGAACCCAACTCAGTAACAATTCTAGCTGAATAGCTTATTTGCTATTGATTATGATGTTGATTTATGACAATGAATTACTTAAACTCACATTGAAATTTTTGTCAAATGCAGTTGGGAATTTTTCCCTTCTTATAAAGCATTATGGGCCACTTTTGTTTACAAAACCTCTGGGTTTAAAATTAAGCTCAACATTGATGAACTACTGAGGAAAATACATTTATTTGATAAATGTTGCAGAACTGTTGGAGTTTTCTGTATAATCACAAGAGAATGATCTTTGCCTGCACAGCTACGTTCTTTCCTTTGACACCTAACACTGATATACATAATGACGCAAGTTTTCAAAGAATCACAAGGATGAAAGTCACATTATGATTACCATCTTATTCTAATAATTGTGTCTACTCACATGGAGACAATTAATAACAGTAGGCCATGTGCATAATTGTGCTGGGAAGATGCATTAATGGAAAATTTCATAAGCCTCAAGGTTTTTTGCTTGTTTATTTTTGGGGTGGAATGGAATAAGGCAGGAAACATGGAGGTATTGTAAAGAAAAAAGGATTTTATAAAATCAAATACTTTAAATATCTTCAAATCCTGTCAGAAAAAGGTGTAGGACTTATGCTTATGTAGAAGTGATTATGAAATTAAACAGTTTTGGGGTTTGTTTCTGTCAGACAAATATGTTAAATGAAGTGCTATCTCCTGAAATATTTTGGTTGTTGTGGTGACATTGTCTAAATGAAATACTTTTCAGATATATACTGGAATGTCTTCTCAAATTTAATAGCGTTTAGATGTGAAGAGTTGGTTTCAGCCTATCTCAGTCTCTGTGATTTCATTCCCAGAATCAACATTTTTGAACTATAATTATAAATAATAGACATAATCTCGTTGGTCTCCTTTTTTTTTTCTATTGTGTGCTGTTAAATAGTGAGATTAAGCAGGAAGATGAAGGTCACCTCACATCTTCTAGGATGACACTGAGACAGTACCATACATTTATTCACATTTATACAGACAACATCTATTTGCAGAAGTAAGGAGAGAATGAGAATAAAGTCAGAATAGAAGGGAAGAATGCATGTGTTTTACTTCTGGTGTTACCAAATAGTTTTACTGGTTTTCCTAGCTGCAGTAGGCATCAAGGTCATCCACAGTTCACAACAGGTCTTTCCTGATTTTAGATGACATTACTTCAGAAAGTACATCTAGCCATTTATGTTTCATTTATCTTTAATTCTCTTACAAAAATTGCTTCCTAGCATTCTCTTAACAGAGAAAGAATCCCTGACTTGAAGAAGTAGAAGGAAAGTAGCATCCACTCTAAAAATGCATATGAAAATATTGTATGTCAAACTTGCCACTGAAGCAAATATAAATAAAGGTAGATCTCTGTCTTACTGAAGTTACCTCACTTAAGATGAAGAATAATTGGTATTCATAGAAGTGATCAACATTTCCATCCACTGAGTAATGAGCAAATTAACAAGACACCTACTGAGTTGTCTTAAGACACTACATGTAAAAGGAACTAATTATTGTTCTCTCTGGAATACAAATCTCCATTGATGGCAAGCTGTGCTACTGACTGTGTAGAAAATGGAGAACAATATTGAGCAGGTGTATTTTTATGAAATATCACACCCTTCTTAAAGGCTTTTACAGTGGCAGTCCTTCAGTGAGGAAGGAAAAGTAGCCTGAAGTCTCTCCGCCTCTCCCTTTATGTTTGTGGGTGAAATTTCAGTTTCCTTAAAGGTTCATTTATACCATACCCATCAGCATAGCATCTGATCTTCTTCCAGTAGTGCATTAGGCAATATGACAAATATCTGTCACATTTTAGTTCCCTCTTCCTCTCCCTGGGGGAGAAAGACTAAATGAATATGGATGCACAGGGATAAATTCAGACCTGCTGTAAGTAATTGTGATTCCATTGATGTCATTGGAGTTGCACCCTACTACTTTTGATTTGAAACTGGAACAGAGACCCACATTGTTCTTTGCAAAATAAAAATAAACAGTATGTGAAGATGTTTCCAAACATTTCAGTAATATTATCTAGGACAGAATCTTCTCCCAGTTAAAATTATACAAATTCATTTGAGTTAAGGATGTTACACAATTATAAATGGAAGCAACTCTATACAAACATAGAGCTTACAAACGACTCTGATTGTCAGACACACATTTATAGATGTACAGACATCAACATGCAAAACTGCAAGTTTGATATCGTGTATTTTAACAAAGAGGTCAGTGGGATGAAATACCTTTGGGTAAACCCAAGTTCTTGTCTACTCTGTATTTTCAACTGAAAATGGAAAATATTTTTAAAATAATTTTTCAGGTGAGCTGCTTAGGATTTACTGTGGTCTTATAAGCCATGAATACATGTATGCCACTGAACAGTCTGAGGATTACCAAACTAGGACATCACTTTGACACAGTTCACATCTTGATGTTGTAGACCCTATTCCTAATTTATCCAAGGAAATAGTAGATTGAAAATATAAATAATCCTAACAATAATTCTTTGAAGTTAGTATACCTATGAAAGTAAAACAGCCTAAGTTGCTGTAAAATAAGACTGTGGGAATTCTCTGTTGTTGGACTGGGGGCTTCCCAAAAATGATCAATATGATTATGGCTTACTTTGCTAAGAACAAAAGTCATGGTATTTTTGATAATCCTTTTGTGATTTTTCAACTCAGCTGACTAATCTGCTGCATAATGTACTGTATTTAGCAAATAAAAGGGGTTTTTCTTTATGTGTAGTGTAGCTAGTCAAGTAGAACTTTAGGGTTTAGAAGTGTCCTGGTTTGAAGGACAGGTGTCTGCTAAGGAAGGCAGGGGACCTCCCTTGGAATGAAAAAAAAATGTAAACCCTTTCCCTTCGAATTATCGTAATTCTGAAATTAAGGGGCTCACAGGCAAAGATATGGGGAATGGAATAACAGTTCTTTACTAGTATTTATAATAAAACAAAGAAACAACAGCTACAATAGCACTAACAACAAACAGAAGCAGGAACCCAGTGAGAACCTGCTGGCTCGCAGGCACTTCTGATGCAGTGACAGTCACAGCTGGTAGGGGGCGCTGGTGGCGCGAGCTCGGGGAGCTCGTGGTGGTGGTGTGGTGGATCCCCCCCACACACACACAGCCGGGACGGGGAGGGGTGGAAAAAAAAAGTTTTACTTTCACAAACCCCCTTGAGCAGTGGATCTCGGTGTCCTGGCGAGGCTCTCAGGAAAGGAAAGCAGCAGGCTGGGACGGCACGGTGTCTCGGTAGGCAGGGGGTGCAGAGGCTGTAGCGCCGTGAAACCCAGAGCAGCTCCGGAGCAGCGGCAGGGACGGGGCAGCGGCAGCCCTGCCTCCAGCAGAGCAGGGAGAGGCAAACTCAGGGATCCCGGGCACCCACACAGATGGTGACAGGTCCTGGTTCCGGACAGAGACTCCTTCCACAGCAGAAGAAAACAGCTCTCCCGGCGAGGTCCAGCAGCAGCAGCTCCTCCAAACGTTCTCCCCGGCGGCTCAGAGCAAGAGTCCCGTCCCCTCCTCCAGCCAAACCTTTTGCCCGCCCCAAACTCCAAGGTACCCCCACCCTGCTGGGAGAAAAAAAAAAAACCTCTCCCAGCTTCACAATACCTGTTTCCCTCAGTTCAATCACTTCTTTTGTTCCCCTTAAGTACCCGGCCATTATGGTCCCTTAGCAACTGATGGGGGAAAAAAATTCCACAGGTGAAGAGAAACAAAAGGGAGGAGCACCCAAACCCCAACAAGAAGTATCCATCTTTACAGTCATTGATGAGAGTCACATATTTATACTTGTTTTTATCTCTACTTTTTAAGAAGTGCATAAATTATGATTTTGGTTAATTCCCTAGGAGAAAAGAATAGGCACTTCCTTTACTCTCTTTCTGTTCTTTCTCTTAGACTCATATACAGAGCCTCCACCAAACCATATTCCTTTTTATCATGACCACTCACAACTGGCAGATCTGTTTTATAGAGCTCTTTTGACCAGAAATTCCCAGCTCTCAAATGCAAATATGTGTTGTTGTTGGTTTATTTGTTGTGTTCCATCTCTGTGTAATGACAAGGCCTAACTATATTATGCTGTTTCTATTGCCTCTCAGGGTTTCAGAAACTCACTAACGTCCTCTGGAGAGAGCTGCTCCCACAGGTTTGGAATGTTATGGATTTCTTGTGGCTACATCCAGCCATAGCATAAAGATCTAATTCCATTTTCACCACAGTAAGTGAAAATTTATTTAATTTTAAAGGCCTTTGGTTTACGAACAGTGCTAATTTAACTAGATGAAACTGGAACACTGAAAAGTCTATTTGTAATGGTTTTGACACAAAGAATTCATAATTTCCAAGCCCCATTTCTGAAAATGACTTGCTATGGAGGTTCAAAAGATTTCTACAGAGGTCTTTTGCAAGAGAAGAATATTTTTTTTCAGAGCATTCCATGGATGGAGTGTAATATTCTACATGGACCAATTATAAATGGCTTTATGTTGGACAAGAAAACGACAAATGCTATCAGTACAATTGCTGCCTTTTTCATCTTGACTCTGGGTGATTTGCAAGCTACAAGTTCCTGATTCATATATTTGAGGTTATCTTTTCATGATTAATACTACCATGTTTTCTAGAAACAGAAATTTGACACACTTTTTCCTCACTTGTAGTCTTAGCTGTAAGAATAAATCTGTCTAATATGTTTTTAGTTACCTACCATGGAGGAATTCTTTGAATCCTATGTTGACCTATTATTGATCATAAGGGGTGGTCCTTTCTCCAGATTCTGGCTCTAGTCCTCTTAGCTGGGAGCAAGGCTTAATAAAACTGAAACAATAAATATCTTATATCTACATAACACTTGAATCCAAAAACAGTTTAAAAAACAAGGATGAATTCATTTACCACTGAAATGCCAGCCACTTCTGGGGTAGAACACATGGTTCTTATTTTCACAGAGCTAAGCAGCTGTTTAACAGTATGAAAAAACAGTACATTATAGTTTAAGTCATGAAATGAAGAATAATCCTGTATCCAATTGAAATGTAAGATTAAACTTAGATGGGGGGGAAATAATTACCCAAATTGGTAAAATGATCAGAACACAAAGACTAACCCTGCTATTTTGGCACAGTGGACCTTCAAAACACTAAGGACTGAGTGTGGTAAGAAACATAATTTTCCATTACATTTAAGAGCTGTTATCTTCTGTTAGATTGAATTTTCTGCACCAAAGTGATTTAATGTTTAAAAATGTTGGTCCATCAATATCCAGCCTTTCTATGGAAAATACATGTCATTAAGACAGAAAAGGTTTTTTTGGAGTCTGTTGTGGAATTTCTGATAAAATAGAGATTGAGCCAGTACCACTAGTAACCTGACTGTTATGCACATCTCCCAGGATGTGGGAGAATGGAATTCAAATTCCTGTTAAGATTACTTCACAACCTAGACTTGGACCTTGGTTTCCTATGTCCCAGAGGAAAGCCCTTAATCCTGGACTTGCAGCTATTCTGATCATGTTTTCTTCTTATTTTCCCATGGAAAAAAAAAATTGAAAGGTCTTGGGTTTGGCTCAGTGTAGAATGTGAATTTTGCAATTTCAAAAACTTTCCTGGAACAGGAAAGTTATTTTCCACCCAGTTTACCTCCTGCTGCAATGTATTCGTTTGCAATATGATGAAAACTTACTGAATTTACTGCAATATTATCTTAGAGAGAAGATAATTTTTCTGCAGGATTCATGTAGTTTTATATCATATTGTGATATTTCTATACATTCAGCTATATAGCCTATACATCAGACTAGGTCATCAGAAGATTTAATGTCAAAGTGGCAATGTATCTAGCAATTGAAGCAATCAACTTTTAAAATATGCTTCCAATAACACTAAAATGAACACACACCTACCTGCTCTTAAGGTGGAGTTAATAATCCTCTCAGGGACCTATTTACAATGGCCAGTAGCAAACACCAAAAGAGGGACTTGTATGTCCCCGTTTCTTCAAGGGTTAGAAATGTGACCATGCCTGGCAGAGAGACCTTTTCACACTCTTCTCTGTTGGGCAGGTTAAGGAGTCAGAAGATATTTTTGTAGTTAAGGAGGTCCTATCACTTTCTTTTGCTTTTGGCAATCACATCCAGCAATATTTATGTTCTTGTAAATGCCACTCCTGATACTGGTAGAAACCAGTATATTTTGTCTATCAGGAAACCAAAAAATGGATTTAACATTGTTCACATGGTTCAAATCCCTCCAGGTCAGATGTCAACAAAATTCTATCACTAATGAACGTTTGGTTTGATTCCATGATGATTCTTCCATTCTATACCAATGCACCGAGCCTTCAGGTCTAATGAGGTCTATTGATTCCTGCAGATTTCTAGTATTTATTAATCTGCCAAATTCATTAATCATGTTACTGGAAGAGGGGCTACACAATTTTAAAGAAACATCTATTACTTTCAGCAGTATAATTTCTGTCTGGTATATGGACACTAAAGGTGTTGAGCCCAGGAACTGTGAAGTCAAAGAACGCATTTTACTGAGATTTGGATGAGCTCAAAATATTTGTACAACCCCATTGGCACGGAAGTCTAGCATTGAAGAAACTTGAGTCTAAAGATTCCTCAAGTCTCTTGTTCTCTTAAGGCCAACTTTTATGAAAGTCAATGGAAGGCTAGTTTCCAACAAAATAATGACTTTATATTAATGGTTATTCAGAAAATTGAATCCTTTGGTCTTTGAGGAAAACACTAACCCTTTCTATTGTATTTGGACCACAGGAGGAGTGATAAAGTTTTTAAACAAGGTAGGAATGATAGTTTGGGGGTTGGGAGAGAAAGACCAACTCCAGTAACAAGAAAAAAAAATCAGAAAGATTAGTCAAAGAAGAACAAAGAACAAAAGATAGCATACAGAGCTTTTGAACATAAATCTTATTTCTAGTCTAAGGGACTAGATACTGAGGCCTTTATAGTTAAATCAAATTAAACTTCAGTTGCCATGTGTATAGTCACATGTATACATAAAGGAAACGGGTATAAAAAAGTCAATACCAACATAAAAATATATTAGATGTTCTTGTTAAGAATAAACAAACATTGCCTTGTTTGGCAGAATTTTCAAATGCATATTGCTTCCTTTATTTATTTTTTTATTACAATAAAAATGTGTTTTGTATTAAATCTATTGTTGTAAAGAAATTAAGCCCTAAAATCTGCCAGCATGGCTTTTTTTCCATAAAGTGGGAAAAAAAAGTCCTCCTGTTTTAGATACTTGAAAACATTAGAAATCTGAAAATGAAAAGACCAGCCCTTGCGTAGCAAATTACTCCATAAAAATAAAAAGAATTCTTCTGTGTGAACTTAAATAGTTTGAAGGCAGAACACAGAAGAAGAGAATAGCGTGCATGGTCATAAAGGAAAACAGAGGGTTTAAGTCAATCTGTACAGATGTATCAGAGCCATTCAGGAAGAAAAATAATAAAAAATATATTAATCAGAGGCTATTTCACAGAGGTTTGGGTCTCATTCCCATTCTGCTGGGGCAAAGACTATTTTCTTAAGCCTGCACTTGTAAAGAAAGTTTCAAGAAAGTCCTTTCCTTGATCCGTTCCTTAACTTTGAGCAATATGGACAAAATTTTACAGCCTTTCATCTGTATTAAGGGATATGACTTACAAGGCCTAAGCTTTCAAACTTTACTGTTCAGAGTACTTAGGTTCTCCTTTCATCCTCTGCTGTGATTTAACCTACACTTCATGCTACACCTTACAATTCCCTTGTGTCCATCTACATTTTTTTACTGTCATTCTGTGTAGCAGGTTACCTATAAATCAGTGTTATCAAGCTGTGCTTGGGTTCTGTTCTGCAATGTGCTTTACAAATTCTTAATACAAGACAACCATTGCTCCAGAGAGCAAAGCATTAAAAGCAATGGAAGATTGACTGGAAGCTTGCAATCCTACAATTTCTTCTGTCCAAGAGCCCAGGATCAGCCAGTGGGAACACCAGAAATAGTATCTTATCTCTGAGTCCCTGAACACAACTTGCTGTTGCTTCTTTCCTGATTACTCCTTTCTCCCTCAGAGACTTTCTCAGAGGCTGCTGTAGCTGCCTCTGAACATTCAATTCAGGAGGAGTAGAACATCCAGGTATTATGACGGAGGTCACTTGTCAAGGTAGAAATGGTCTGAGTGTTCAGAATGGTCTGAATATTCAGAGAGTAAAGAATTATTGAGGGTAAATAATGAATATGTTTTGTGCTTTTTTTCATTTGGAGAGGTAATCAGTGACTTGGCTTATAATGGAAGGGGACAGTCTTGAGCATAATTCATTTGGACTTTAGTAAAACATTTGACAAAATGCTGGTCAGGGAGCATGGTGAATGAACTCCATGATGGCATCAATATCTGATAGGTGAAAAGACTTACTAATTAGATGCGTGGCAACATACAGATAGTATAAATCTAAGTGGAGGAAAGGCTTCTGGCAGAAATAAAAAAATTAAGGGCCTTTATGACTTGGGATTGGGACCAATTCTGCTCAAGAGTTGTGGTGAGACTCAAGACTTGGTGCTTGTGTGCATTTCCTGACTGTGAGTTGAATCACTGCAGTGCCCTGCTTTATCATGAGGCAGCTGCACTCAAGTTTAAGCAAGACTGCCAGCCTTCCAATGGATGTTAGGAAGAAAATTTAAAAGAAACTCCAACCAATATAAGTGCCTATCATATTTAAGGTAGACTTATTGAAAAGTTAAAAGATCCCTGGTGTCTTCTCCATTCATTTTCCTATGGCTTTACTTTTACCCAAGACAATATCTTTGAAGCTATTTTAGCTGATTGTGGCAGCTGTGGTCTCTCACATGGCTTTTTCATGTATATTCTGGTAGTTTGAAATGGCTGGATGTACCACTCAGCAGAGGGTTTACACAATTTTTTATGTTTCAAAAGGTCTTGGACAGAACCCCACCAAAATCTGGGTAGTCCTGACCGGTGTACTGAAGATTTAGATATCTGACAGAAATTGTAAGAGACCTGTGGTTCCTTCAGACTGCCAAAGCGAAGCTCTGCTTTCAGTCTATGATATTTAGTAAAGATCATACTCAAGCTACCACCCATGTCTGTAGCAGACATCACATTGTGAAGAGATATTGGCAGTCATTGTGTATTATTCTGCTAGCTTAGTAAGTTTGGAAGTCTGTCTGCTTTCATCTGGTTGTCATCTCATAGCTGAAAACAGTCTTTGATGTGAGTCTGAAATGATGCTTGTGTTCACAGCCCTTCATCTGCTGCAAAATGTTTATCTGTGTCCACACTGCAACTGTGCAAATATTGACCTGGAGCTTCTCCTGTCACACTGGACCATGCTATTAAAGGACCACCCACAGGTCCTTGTGTTGGAGGAAGTATAGAGATATGGGCAAGGACAGAGTAGAGGGTTACCTTTCTACAATAAGGTGAAAGTAGGGATTTTTAGAGTCTGTTGACTACACTGGTGGAAGGTAGAGCCGCCACTGAGATGAGCTTAGATGAACGTCTTTCAAGGAAGGAGGCACCAGTGATAGGGAGTTTTTGGAATGCAGATTAACCAAACCAGATGAAGGGACTTCCAGCATAACCTTGCAGATCTAATTATGGGGTAGCACAGATTTGGCATAGAAGCAAAATTTCCTTTACTTATGGGCAGAGCCTGAGGTTATCCTAGCAGTGAGGAGATCATTCGTGAATAAGATTAGCCTGGCTCTGTTCTCCAACAATTTTATCCCAGCTAATTCATAGGATGCTCTTCTTTTTGTCTCACATAAGATGTCCACATGTATTATCCTTTGTAAGACAGAAGAGACAGAATTTAAATGAAATCCAGTCTCAAACACAATGGGGATGTTCTAGCGAGCATGGTGGCCCACCCAGATTTTGGAACTTTTTACTTTGCAGTCTAAAGAACATGCATTGGTGTGGGAAATGTAAATTTTGATTAAATAACTAAGGCCAAAGGCTTGCTTCTGTCTAAGTTGGTGTAAGGGGCCTGGTAAATTCTGTGTATCATTTTCAGGCAGAAATTGCTAAGCCAAAGGCTCAATCTAGCTTAATATCTCCCAAAACAGATGACAAGCATCAAAGAGAATAGATAATCTGTTAATTAGGTTAGCTGCTTTGGACTCTGGAAATGGGTCGTATTTAGTTTCCTGCATATCCAATGACTTGATTTTCAACCTCTTGCCAGTCACTTAAGGTTTCCTAAGTCTCCTTTAGATTGTTTATAGGTATTCATTCATTATAGATGTCAAAATGTCTTTAAGACATATTTTCCTTCCCGGCAGGTTAATTTCTAATATTTGCACTAATTTTGGCAAGCTGATATTGCCGCATTCAGAGTGTGTGACTCTTTACTTCTTTTTCATCCTTGGATATAGCCCAAGACAGTGCTGATTTGGTGTGGAATTGCTACACTGTAGGAGGTGTAGAATTGATTACTTGCTTGTATGCATTGAACAGAATTTAGGAGGAAAGTGGTTCGTTTGCTATAGGGTCCTGATGTGAAGCAACAGAAATATAGAGCAATTTTTAGTTAAAGAGCAGCCAGTAAAAAGGTGCTGCTATGATGGGCACCACTTCTCCATTTGAGGTAGTACTGTCTTTTGTCTGAAGAATTCCAAATTTATCTTAAAAACTTCAAAACAGCAATTTCACAAATCATCTTAGAAGTGCCACAGATGAACAGAATTATTGATAGTTAGGAACATGATACTTACTTTCTAGGAAAATAACAAAGTGAGAGTACTAGCAATTCTAGTTGAATTTTTCTGGTGTGTGCTGCCTCCTTCATCAAAACCAGAGAAAGTACTTTGTGGGAAAGAAAAGAAGAAGGATAAGAATCAGCAGAACTAAAATCTTGGATGTTAGTGTGCAGTTTTTCTAGTTTGTTTTCCAAGAGACTCAAGGATGATTAAGCTGAGCAGACCTTCCTTGGACAGAAGGCAAACTTTTATAACCAGGCAGGGTCCTGACATTCTGAAAGAAGACAATACTTTTGAAAAAGAAGCTTTGAGTCTGCATATGACATAACAAATGATATTCAACCCTCCATTGTGACTTTTCAAAGACTGTAATAGGTCAGCATATTATGAGTTTTGAAAAAGCATTTTGCCATATATATGCACACACAAATACACAAAACACCTGAACATTCTGCTTTGTGGTACTGTTTGTCCCAGCGTTGTTAAGTTCTCCATCTGTGTGCCTTGCTTTGTGCAAGACTAAAAATTCTTCAGTGAGGGTATTGAAAATAATTGAAAAAATCTGTCTATATGCCTTGAACAACTAAAATTCATGTATGTTCTTTTGTAGAAATGCAGGTATTTTGTAAATCCTATTTTAAAAGGGGGCCGAACCTGCTGAAAAAAAATTGCAAAAATTATCTCTTTGCTCATACTGCAGCTTCAATTCTTTATTCAAAACTAGAGTAAATGACTTCTACCAAAGCAGGCAAAACTGGTTCAGTCTACTCTCAGATGGATGTTTTTATCTATATAGACTCCATTGGCAGCAAAAAACATAACTAAAAATATTTGTATCCAGGTTATGTATCATTTCCCCAGTCTTGCTGTAGTCAACAGGAGACAGTTTTATCTTGTGGGTATTGCAGACCATTTTAGTTTACTATAGTGACTATCAATAAGTTTAGTGAAACTTATGTCCTTATTTAAGCACAACAGCCATATATATGGATTTCATTTCAACACATATTTCTTATTTTACCCCCTTTATTTCATACTGAAATAAAATTCCTTAGTGGTTAGACAAATGTAACAGGACCTCATTATGTCCAATTTTCAAGGATAAAGTATCCATGAAAAGGAAGTATCTGGAGTATATAAGAGAATGTCAAGTTATATTTTTAGAAAGTTACTCGTCAGGAAGTACTAGAGGAGAGTGGTTTGAGAGAAGCAGTGAAAATTCATAGGTTTCATAGTAACTGATTTCTTTTATTTTCACTCTGCAAGACACCAGCAGGTGTCTTTTAAGAGGCCATCAAAGGCCACCAGACAACTAACCATATCATTGTGATTATCTTCACAACAAGAAAAAAAACAATAACTGAACCACAGAGTTGAGACTAACTGAGCAACAATACTGAGGGCATGTAGACAAACAACACAACTATTTGGTAGTATTTTAAAAAATCAACTTAAACTAAAGCATTATTATTAGCCGAATGCAACTAAATACTTGACCATTTTAACAAATTCTAGTGAAATAAATCATTGATTTAAAAATTATGCAATATGTCTGTGTTAGAAATAATTTACTCATTATGTTATGCTTAAGAATTGATGATATGTCTTTTTTCCTTCATAACATAAGAAGTTTTTATGGAGTGCTTAATTGTAAATGAAGCCAAAATATTATGTGTAAGTTCAGTTATCTTCAGATTTTCCTAAGAAGCTGGTCTGATTTTCAGGTCTGTATTTTCTGTGGGTAGGACTCATGCAAACCCTGAAGCTCTGAAAATCAGACTCCAAAAATATACTGAGACATTGAGACAGCCAAAAACTGAGAATGACAATTAGAAAGAAGTGCAGGAACACTTGGAGTGCTTTGTGGACCCAATCATTCAAGCAAAGCCAGAGCTCTAATGTTTTTTTGCCTAAAAACTGCTTTAGGAGAAGCAGACACTTAGAATTAAGTCTGAAACATGGGTCCCAAAATTTCAGTGCTTGCCCCATGTATGCTGGCCCTTGAGACAGAAAAAGTGGGACTCCATGTACAGAGACACCAGACCAAGAGCACAGCAAAGTGACCTGAACACACAAATTATTTGGATACATCAACACCATGGTGTGTCTGCACCAAATTACCAGGGATCAAGAGCCAGTGCAGTTCTGCCAGCTGTGTTGAGACCCTTGGCAGATGGAGGCACTTTTGGCCCAGGTGGGTCTGTCTTCAAATGGAAATGATAATCTGAGAACCCATTGGAGTGAAGTCACCCTTCCTTCCTTCCTTCCTTCCTTCCTTCCTTCCTTCCTTCCTTCCTTTTACTCATCAGAACATCAACCTGACACGTAGAAGAGCAAGATTAAATTCCTTCTTTTGTCTGAACCTGTCAGTTTCACATTTTTTACAACTGCTCAAAAGGCAACAGTGTGCATTTCAAACAGCTCCTCCCATCTATCTTCTTGGAACTGTAATGACCAAATATTTGAGAAGAGTTTGAGCACCAAACTACACCCTGTTGTTTAAGATGCATGAGCATTAGCCAGTAATCAAAATCTTAATTTAGAATACTTGAATATAAATTGAAACAAAGACTGGAAAACAGATCTCTGCCTTGTCAAGTGATTGTTTTCTCAAGCAAACACTAGTCTTATAGAGCCATAATCACATGCTCCTCTACTCTGTACCAGTGAATATTTAATTATTCCATGAGAGTTTAAAGAATTTGAGCAGAAGAAGGCTGAGGATATCTTGTCACAGGCTATTTTATATCTTGGTCACTTGCATATTCACTAAGAAGATAAGAAATGCAATTAGAAGTTTTTCTGGGCAGGTGAAGTCACTGAACTCTCATCTTTCACATGTTAAGAAGAATCACTGCCACTAACTTACTCCATAACTTAACACTAAACCCCAGACATTATTTTTGTCAAGTCTAAATACTGTGTATTCTTTGGGAATATCATGGCTGCAGACCTTGCGGGTTGATCCCTCTTGGATTTTTGTGAATGGCTGCCCAGGGCTTGTGCAATTCTAGATTAATGCAGGTATTTCAATATTGCACTAAGGTACCCACAGACTTACAGTGTCTCGTAGGCCAAGGCCAAATATCTGTGCAGAGAGCATTAAAATTGAGTTTGTGTTATGTTGAGTAGACATAGGTACCAGTCTTTTGGTGGTGTGAGTCCTTCAGCTGGTGTCAGCTCACCAAGGTGTGCATTTGACAGCAGATGCTAGAGGTGCACTGCATACCAGTCCTCTGAGTACTGGCAGAGAATCAGACATCAATTTGAAAGTAAAAAATGTTTGTTTCTAATACTGCTCTAATATGATTTATTAAACAGAGCAGATGAATGTAGAAAATTAATGTTACTAGGGTATGGAAGGTTATTTATCAAATACAGAGTAATGAGAATACAACACACAAATTAATCTGATCATAAAAGAAAAGCTCAGCACACATACTAATTACTGTTAGTAAACTGTGATGACCTGTGGTCCCACTCAATCCAGGAGGCATTTTCAATATAAAAGGAAATAAATTGGGTCTGACTGTGTTTTCTCTTACATGTGTGCAAAGCAGGAAACATTCAATTAAAAATGATGAGGCAAAATGAGTAGTGGTTTGAGTCCAGAACACAATCCCTGAAGTGTTTTGCTATATCTTAATCAGTCTTTATAAGAGATAAGTGTTAAAAGGATCTCTCTTGAATAATATTATCCTTAATTTCTTCTTCTGCATTAGTGTTACTTCAGATCAAGCACCAAAAGAGGAGTAAAGAAAAGTATGTCTGCAGGCCTGCACCCATTGGAGGTATTACATAAATATAGAACACAAACCTGACAAAAGCTTAAAGTGTAATAGAAAGACAATGATATTTAGAAAAAAATTAAATATTTCAGATTTAGGGACAGGCATATTAAATTATTCTTGAATAAAAATATAGACCCATCTTTGTCAAACAGAGTAAAAATGCTTTAAATCTTATAGACAGATTATTCAACCTCTGTACTATGAAATGAGGATAATGATCATCTTTGGCTTCAGCAGAAAACTTCAGCCTGAATGAAGGGTGACAAACGCCCCCAGGTTAGAACTTGCCTTTCTAAATGCTCACCAGTGGAGCACAGGAGTTGCTTTGACTCCAAACAAAGATGCTTCTGGCACAGGTACAAGTCTCTCCTCTTCCCTTTAGGAAAGCTTTTCAGATGACAATTGATTTCTTTGGCAGTGAGCACGCAGACAGGATAATGTATCTGACACATGCCTTTTAAATATCAAGTAAAATGCACTTTTTTTTTGACATACAAAAAAATAGTTGTCTCAGAAACAGGTGGGTGATCAGACATCATTGCTAAAATCTGAAATATCTTCACAATTCGGTTCCAAAACTGGCAAGAATCTCCAACTCACAATAATACAAAATGTTTTGAGGACAATTATCTTGTCAAATCTGTCATTATTTTTAGCTAAAATCTCATTAAAAAATCTGTCTTTAAACTTACTGTATTTTATGATAAGATTTTATGCAGTGTGATGCACCTTAAACTGTATATATAAGAGTTTCTTGATAGACAATGAACTGTCATCTACACAACCTGAAGTGCATCAGTAAACTCCAACCTAGAGTGGACATTGCAGTATGTTATTAGCCACAAGTGGTGAAACACATTGCACAGCATACACACAAGAAAGCAACGTATCCCTCCCTCAGTTCTTTCTGAGTTGAAAATTGTGAATGAAAAGAAAGTTGATGGTTTCCTTACTGTTAAGTTTCCACATTAAATATAGAAGCTGATTATGAAATCGTTTAAATGATAAAACCCAGTTAGGATGTTATGTTACGTCTTACTAAAATGTTTTTGGCACTGTTCAAATTTAGTTTGCCAAGTAATCTGCTCAAATATTAATATCTGATGTCTTATGGACTCTGTAGTGGCTTTGCTTGGGAGAAGGTATAACAAACTTTCCAGGCTTTGATTTCATATTAACCAGTGGCTTGTAGAACAGATATTGATGGAGGTGATGAGAGCTTCTTAAATACAGATGTTTCCAAATACATAAAAATAATCTGATAGTCTGGAGGTCTCCCGTAACTCCAGAAATATTTTGAAAAGCATGGTGAGGCATTTGCCAAAGATTTAGACCTTGACAAATAGTCTCCTTTGAGCATGTGAGTTCACTGCCATTCAGCTATTCATCCAAGCCACTGGGAAATGGGAACTGTTCATAAGCACTGGGGGCAATTGAACTGCCAGACTCATTTGGTCATGTTCCGAATGAGATCATGCGGTTTGATCTTATTCAAAATATGATTGTTTTTCATTTGGGTGTGACTTGGGGTTTGAATGCCAGGAAATATGGAAAAATAAAGAGGGTGAAGGAGCACAAACTAGGAATTTTGAAGTAGAATCAGAGAAAGACAAAATAATCAGCACAGATGGCTGTATGTTGTTCTCTACTTACTGAGTCAAAAGTAAGTCTGAAATAATTAAAAAAATAATACTTTTAATTTAATGCATTCCTTATACATAATGCTTACTCCTCAGGAACATTTGTCCCCCTGCTGAGAAATTGCCATCATCTAGGCCTTATCAATGCCACCTCCCAGCCACAATTGTCTTTATAGTTACTCTTGTGTTTACAGTACAGGTATTGCATAGACCAACACCTGAAGCTTCTCTGGCTTCTGTGGTTGCATCACATCTTTCAAGAACATAAAATGAGGTTTTAGATCTTCTCACCTACCCACAGAAGTGCACCTATGCCAAAATTTGGAGGTAGTATAATGTCCACTTAATTTTTAAGAGTTGCACTGGTCTTGCTCTGGGCAGGCTTATTTTATTGTATGGTCTAAGAATGGAGTCTTTTAGCTCTGGGGGTCAAATCATTGGACCAAAATTAAGAAAGTGCTTGAAGATGTGCTACCAAAATAGGGATTGGTCTTTGTGCAATTGAGAGAAATGTAATTAGCCAAGCACTCTAAGTAAGATCTGACCAACCAGAATGAGTCATTAGTTTTCTTTGATGATAGGTAAGAACATAAAAGAAGAGGGGAAAAAAAGAAAATAAAAGAAAGTAATATTCTAAGGATGATTAAGTTGGTTTAGTGCTTTGATGGTCATCTTTAAAATCAGATTATTAAGAAATCATATAATTTGATGGGAGCTTGGTCTGATTTGAAATTTCTTTGCATAAACAGATGTCCTTACTTGATGTCCAGGTGTTTGGCAGTACGTCCACTGAGGGAAAAGTCAAGGAGTTGGCTGATTCACGTGCTGTGGTGCTACACATTATTTTGACAGTCCGAGGAGGTGTTCTGGTTCATTGTGTTTTCTGTGCCTCACCTATTGCTGACAGGCTGTGGTGGAAGGATGGGCACAAATCCATTGCTCCACAGATGGCAGCTGACGCAGGGGTCTCCCACACCGAGAGGCATTGACGCAATTGCTTCTACGAACCGCTGTTCATCTGATAATTTTGTGCCTCTCTCCTGCCAGCCCTTCTCCAGCACTCAGCAGCTGACTGTGGCTGAATAGCAACAGGTAGGAAAAAGCAAATGCTCACCAGGAGTACTGAGTACCATTGATAGGCATATCCCTAAATATTATTTCATATTTAATTGGCAGAGAGTCCTTTCCATCCTGCATGATTATGTGTTAGGGGAATGTGTTTCTCCAGTGCTCCACTGCAGAGCTACAGTTTGACCTGCTCCTTGACCTGCTCAGGCTGAAACAGAAATGAGAAACGAAATGTCAAATAATATCTGCATTTATGGCTTGAAGGCAACAAAAACCTGCAGGTCTATGGATAGTGTAGAAGCAAAAGAGAATGTTTTTGCTTTTCTAGTGGTTCCTGTTACTGACTGCTGAGGCTCTTGGGGGTGAATGCAGTAGGTACAGAGCAGGATTCACCACACCAGGCCACCCTGCTCTCTGTGGTGACCTAGGAACAGCTCTCAGGTTTTTGCCATCACCTACTGCAGACTGCTGTGATTTTGTGAAGTCATATAATCTTGTCATATACTGACAGTAATACAGATGAATTAATAGAGATGAATTCGCATCTGTTGGCAAACTGTCATTTAAGCAGAGTGGGGAGATGGAGAGCTTTCCATTGACCTGCTTTTTGAAGCTGTTTTGTCCTTCTTCCAAAGAAGTTACACCTTGTAATTGATAAATGATGTTCTGTACATCCCAAATTAATTATTTAAATCCATTAGCTAATAATAGTACACAATAAATCTGCCTGCACACCATTTTAGGTTTTATTCTTTTTATTAAATTGGTATTTTGATTGATTTCAGTTATTTTTACACAGAGCAAAAGCGTGTCTTAGGCCAGGATCTTGCAAAAACCATCACATTCTTTATAAACTCAGGATAACATTTTGTATTGAGGGTGAATGTTCATAATAACCCACTGCTGAAAAGGAAGGATCCCACTTGCTCTTTCATTCTCTTCCAATCAAACCTCTTTCCTGCACATGGTCTACAGTCATTTATTTTACTTTGACCCTAACAATCTTCTCATCTTTGAAAAGCCTGTTCTGTTCACCAAGCAAACTCAGAAACCATTTAAATATTGTTTCTTTCTGATGGCTTTCTTTAGGTGGGTTAGTTTTCTACAGGTGTGGAAATCCAGAAGATAAGAGGTTAATATATGTGTCTTTGACACCAATACCCAGCTGCTTGTGGAACCAGCAAGGACTGTTGGCAATAACCAAGGGTTGGTGATAGTAACACACTGGAAAATAACAAGTTGTGGCAGGAGAAGGGGGCAATGTTGAGGTAAGAGCACTTTTCTGGGACAAACAGCCTAGTTCTAGTTCCTGGAGATAACCCCAATGCAGTACAGTGCAAGCACAGGAAAGAGATCAAGAAGTGGGCATGGATTGTAGAGGGAGATCAAAACCACCCAAAAGAGCTGAAACCCTCCAACCCTAGAAGAACAGACTGTATATGATAACTATTTTGCATAGAAAGTGAGGAAAACAGGGTGGGGAAAACATATCTATTTTTCCCTCCCTCCCTCCTTCTTTCCCCCTTTATTAAAACCCACTGTCCTCTGCTTATGTAGTAGGTCAGGGACTAACATACCAATTTCCATTCCAAATATGCAATTTATCAATAAAACATTGTAAGCTTTACAGGAAGAGTGGAGGCTCTGACTCTTGTCATTATTCTCACCCATGAGCATTTATGAATCTTGGGTGCTCCCTTATACTTCAGGGTGGGACATTACTGTAAGTTACGGTTTTGATTAGATTAATGAACTGATTTACAGAGAATCTGTTAATTTGCTGGGATGGTCTGGATAGGCAGCTGGAAGGTGCAGTTCAGGGAAGGGTTTGTGGATAAACAGGACTGACCTGGGTCTCTCTCATTTGGGCTGTGCCAAACTGTTTGCACGTGTTGGACACAGTGTGTATGGCTTCATAATTAGTTCCCAGAATCAATTCCCATGAATACCAGCAGGAGTCAAGTCAGCTTGACAATGGGATCTGAATATTTTCAGGATGTAGATAATCACCACTGAGTATAATCTTAGCGTATTTTTTGCTATATATTATAATCTGCAAATGCTTGAAAAAGCAAGATAAATAGACATTGACAGTGGCAGAAAGAGTCAGCTGGGCTCAAGAACAGGGCTGAATCAAAACCCAAGAGGGAATCAGGGGTGTTCTGATCTGAAATGAGCACTTTTGCAAGAGAAATCATTCTCTCTTAGTTGTCTTGGTGAAAAGTCTGGTGTAGACAATGACATAAGCAGCTTACATACCAATTTCTGCATTTAGATAGAATCCCTATCCTGACACGTTTTTAAAATCTAGAGTTGACCCCATATATTTTATGGGTATTGTATTTGGGGGATCCACTACAGTGCTGAAATGTCCATTCTGTAAGTTAGAAAAGGGGAGCATGTTCCTTTCCCCCTTCACTATTATATCTTTCCATGAGTTTATCTTTACTTATTCCTGAGCAAATGGTACATTTCTTCCCACAAAATGATAGCCAATCTTATTTGCTTGGCACTTCAGATGTTTCCAAGTCACCACATCAAGTTTAATAACAGTTTATATTTCAATGCATACTGAAAATATCTGTGCTATGCAGTGTCTGATGTTGAAACAAGACTTATCCTAAGGCTCAGATCTGTCCTGTTTGAATATTATTGATACAGCTTATTAACACAACTGACCACAGGATTCCTTCACCAACTACTCCCTGGCTCTCCTAATGGTCTTATCTTCTCTTTATGCCATAATGGCATTTCCTATGATAGGTTCATTCCTCAGCCTTTTCTGATGGCCCCTTTTCCAGTCCTGGCCCTAAAAAAAAAAAGCCATGATAGTAAAAAAATTCCTAGGTGGCCTCATTTGCTCAATTCAAGAGTGTTAAACACAATATATTGAGCTCTGTGCAGAATGTATCAAAGCTGATTTCTGCACAGATTAATATCCCAGCTGGGGACTCAGATGAAAAGTGGATCTGACTACCAGGCTGATTAGCCACTGCTTTGGGAGCATGAGCCTGCACGGCCCTTTGAGGTGTGATACAGTACAGCTTGTTTAGATACAGCTTATCTACCTCTGTAGACTGCTCTCTTGAATTGTAAATACACCTCCACGGACGCATACCTGAACTTGAGCAGCTTAAAACAAAATATAGCAAAAAACTCAAACCGAGAAACAGGAACCTTAGGATCTCCAACTTGGCAAATGAGATGAAAAATATCAGCATCCCCTTCAGAAAACCATATTAATTAGGTATTGCAGGAAAATCATTACACAGCCTGAGTATGATAATCCTATTTTGTTTTCAGAAGTAACATAAACCTCCTTCTACTAGTATAACATCTAATTATAGTACAAAGATAAATGAGAAGGATTTAATTTTTTAATTAAAAACTCCCTACAAATACAGTAATTTTTTCAGGTATGACGTAAAAAGGCAAAACATGTTGTTTTTACAATTCAGTCTTGTTGGAGTAATTAATTTTGAAAGTAAGAAGGTCCATTAGGGATAAATACTACTGTATTGCTCATCTTGTAATATAAACAGAGCTTATTTGTCAAAGTTTAGAAATAGTTCTTTCTGGAGATATTTTCAGCTAGATTAATTATTTATTTGCTTCTGCCAGTAATTTTAGATTAAGGTCTAGATCTTTTCAAAAACACACCTAATTTGTGCTATCCCTGCTGCAGTTCTAAAGTTGATGATATTGAGGTTGTGCTGAACTGTATTCAGAAAGCTTCAGCCTGGCCAAGAGTTTGGCAGCAGGATTGCTGAGGCTTGGTCTAAGTGCATTACCCTGTGCTGTACCCCACATCTCAGCCCCATCCCAAGTTTCTTTGGTTCCTGGCTGGAGGGTACACGTGGGGTTGGAGGTCACTGATCTTGGCCTGAAGAATCCTAAGAATTTTGGTGGGGGTTCATGCGACGTTTGTGGGCAGATGAGTCCCGGGCCTTTTAGGTGAGGTGTGGCAAAATCCTGCATGCAGATCTCCAGCACACAGGTTTGGGCACATAGGCTGCACCATTCATTCCACTGGTGCATCCAGCCAGTTCTGCAGGCTGGTGCAAGGGTAAGTGGATTAATGGTCTGGCTCTTTTTCAGTCCTCTGGGATATCTTGGGAAGCCAGGAGAGAGCAAATCTGCTCTCATGAGAAGACTTGTCCATTATCCACATTGCACAAAATAGCTACAGCCCACTTGTAGGGCTGGTCCAGCACAGACACAGCCCCCTGCTTAGGCTAGAGGTAGTGGCCATGGGTAAGGCCAGTCCTGCTACAGTTCATGGTTTCCTGAGGTTGAGTCCTTGGCAAGGGTTGATAGGAGAGCCTCAACTACAGTCAAGCAGCATGCTGTGGGCAGCCTGCCTGTCTGTCTGGGTGCTCAGTCCACCTTAAACTGGCTCTCAACTGAGAACTGTAGGCACAGACTTTATTTTCCAGAGGAAATATATTTTCTCCTCTGTCTCATCTATAGGACCAATGTACCAGGAAGAGGAGGCCACTAAGCTTCTTTTCCTTCCTCACAGACTTCTACCAGAACAAGACATACTGTGGACTATCAATGTTTTGTGAATTTTTCTGTTCTTTCCTATTCAAGTAGTTGATTCAATATCTTCAATAGCAAAATGCTAGGCATAAAATATAAATCTTCACAATGTCTTTCCTGCATCTAATAAAAATCCAAATGATTGAAGTTTTAAATTACCTAAAAAAGAAAACTAAATTAATTTCTTTAATTTGTGCTTCCAAAGAAAAGGGTGCCTTTGGGTCCTTGGCAGATAGAACATTACACATTTTTTTTTGTTTGTTTTCCCAGGTATGAAGATGATTTAATCTTTTTTTCAGGTTTGGAAAAGTAAGCTCCTACAAGTAGAGGTAGCCAGTTCATAGGAAAGGGAATCCAGGCTCTGTTCTTTGGCCCTGAAACCTGCAGGCTTGGTAAACAGCAGATGATCATGTATTTAACTATGCAAAAACCCCTATACAAGCTAAATATTAAATGATATTTAAATTAGAACATAAATACAGCTATGCATAATTCAACAGGAGGGTGCCTCTGTGGTCAGAGCAGACAGGAGGTCAATGACTCTTAATGATAGCTCCTTCAAGTGTTAATAATAAGTCTATATAATGAAGTCAGTCCTTGCACAAGCTTTATGCTCACCCTATATGGGGAAATAGGCTCATCATCCATTATCAACACATGTGTAGAGAGTGTGGTTTGAACCTCCCCTATGTTTAATTTGATGATTAACCTTCCTGGCTTTCCACATTTGTATTCAGAGTTTGCTGATGTTATGCCTTCCATTAGAAAGGCTGTGATGAAAGTATTCCATGCCTTGCTCTGGCAATGCCGAGTAATTCTAACCCAGGTAAAACTATCTTTTATCTTTAACATTTCTAACACGCCTTTCTTACAAGTCTATCGAGGAACTTCATCAGTTTTTCAATTTGCTTGTCCATCCCAGAAGCATATCTTTTAGTACTGCTTTGTTCTCTTATAAATACTTGGTCCTGAAGTCAGACATATTGACACTATCTGCTCTGCAGCACACAGAAAAGGTCTGTACTTTTATGGCTCAACAGTCAAACAGCTGAGAAGTGGTTAAAACACACTCCATTTTACAGTAATTTATTTTCAGCCCTTGACAGATTGATTTCCATGGGGTTATTTGCTTCTTTCTGCACCCTACTTCATAACAATGCTCACTAGAATGATTTATTAACTCAGTGCTAAATTCTTTGATACCTTAATAGTTAAATTAACTTCAGGACATGAGGCTAAGTTATTTTTACCAGGTGTTTGGGGTGATGCTTTTTAATAATGAATGAATAAGGTCATGAACTAGTAACACTTTGGTGCTTGAGTGTGCCAAAAATGTGCTTTCTCTAGGGGCATTCAAAGCAGACATAAACAAGCTGGATAATCACTCCTATTCAAAATAATCTTATTTTTCTATGTGTACCATTGATCACTCAAACAGGGCATTTAGATAGCAGATCTCTCTCATAGCACTGATTCTTGGCTTCCTCAAATTGTTCTGAAAGACAGTTGGTGAACTTTGTGTTAAGGAATCTCAATAAAGCCTAAGTGTCCATGAAATCAGAACAGGTTAAATAGAGCTGCATGAATAATTGTTTTTGCAGATAACTGCTGAATTAGAAAAAATAAAAAGTTGTCTTACAAAGACCTGAAATATTTTTTTTTTATTCTTTTAGTGAAATGAAAAATAATTTGCTTTGGTTCAAGCAAAACTTGCCATTTGCAACTCCTTGTTCTCCTTAGTTAAAGAAGTACATTAATTTCTTAAAGAAAAGTTAAAAATGAGAAATAATACTTGAGTTTGGACACAGCAAAACTAAATATTTACATTTTTTAAAAAAACAGGTATTTTGAAATGAGAAAAAAATAGTGGCAAATTCAGGAGACTCACAAGCTGTTTGTTAGAAATGAGGATCTGGCTGATAAAATATGTAAACAGGAAAAAAAATTTACTCAGTGCTCAGAATAGAGGTCTACTCTCTACAAAGAGAGAAGAAAATTACCTATGTTATCAAAGCATAACATTTATGCTCCTGTCTCAGGCCAACAACTTTTCTCTCTTAGCCTCCCTTTAAGTAAGTGCCTATTTAATGATGTTGACATATCTCTTCAATTTCCAGATAACTGAGTGCAAACTCAAGTGGCACACTCTTGTCCAACCCAAGGCTTTAGCACATGCATGCTGGGTGCTTACTAAGGAAATAGTTCAGTAGCTACTGTTGCACTGTAATTCTAAAACTCTCACACAAACTTCCTGATATGCTTAAAGGGCCATTTAGTGCCATCAGCAATGCACAGTGTAATAAGATGAACCGAAGAATATTGATGAATAAAAATCTCAGTCAAGGTTGTTAGGTTTATTGAACCTGAGAAAATTTAACCTACTGTGGCTCTTGGGCCACACTCAAGCTACAGTGCTGTTGAGAAAACAAGAGTCAGCAGGTGAGTGAGACATCCATAAAATGTATGAAGATAAGCAAAAACTCTCACAGTAAACTGGCCATACTCAGCTAAAACCATGGGACTATGGATTATGGAAGGGACTGTGTAGTTTAACTTCATGAACAAACTAGGGCCAACAACAGGTCTCCAGGAAATGGCCCACATGCTTCATTAATGTCTACAGGGATGAAATTCAGTCAAAGGTACAGAGAAGGAGGAAATGTGACATATTTATCATATATAAAAATATTTTCCTATCTTTGATAATCTTTAAAACTGTATGCTAAGAATAATTAACCTGTACCTTTCTTCACTCCAGCTGCCCTCAGACCACTCATATATTTCCCTTACACTTTGCAAGCATTTATGTTTACCAAACTATTTTCATTTTTCTAAATGTTAATCAGTTATCTCTTCTCTCTTCTTTATATGTGAAATAGTGTTGCTTATTCACGGCAACCCAAAACACCATCTCAAACCAGGATTGGTGTGTAAAACCGGAATTCTGTCATGAAAGGATTTCAGTTCCCAACTTTCATTTCTTGCTAAGGTCAATAAAATTTTTTATATTGCAGAAAGTTGATATCTCTTTCAGCCCTGGAGGGTTCTGTGTTCAAAACCCCTACACCCAATAAGGTGTGTTGTAGACATAGGAAGGTTAATTTATGGTTTTAAGTCTATGGGATCCTACATCAGCCTTCAAAGGTTCAATGACAACTGTGGCCATTTAAGATTTGTAAAAATAATGTAATGGAAATCAAAACATCTGGTTATCTGTGCAGAGACATACTGTAAATACAATTTTTCAGGAAGAAAAACAATGTGCAAGTAGACATGTAGTGGTAGATACTTGAAAATGTATAATACCTTGTGAATAGATGACTGAATGGGATACTATATGTATTTTAAGACAACTCCTTTGAAGATGACTGTCATTATACAGCACTTACCAGTATTGACCAAATTTTTGAGTGAGAGAGAACCAACGAATTATTTAGTTTAGGGGAGGTCCTCTGGAGATTGCCTAACCAAACACAGCACATTGCTGACTCACACCATGTTGATACTTCTTTTAGTAACCTTTTTGTCTCTGACAAGAAATATAAAATTAACATGAGACAATCTGATGCAGTGCTTGCAAAGCAAGATGAACCAACAGCTTCTACTCACTGCTGTGAGATCAGTTTACTGGGTCTTGTATGGTGACATTTGATAAGACTGATATTTCAGGATGAGGATGGAAAACAAACTGGGCCCATTACTTTCCATGTTTGCCAGGTGTACATGCACACACACACATATATTCAATGGTTCATGACTGCTCTGTTCCTGAAAGGCAACTCAGCACTTCACTCTTCTCTAACACCTCTTGCCACGATCTGTCTTCGTTTTAACGGGTCTGGGGTACCATATAAACTTGCTTTCTTATGCAAATAACTTGGAGGAATGACATCTTATAGTCTGCTCTGATCTTCCTTGCTCAGCTGCATTTTCTCAAAACCTAAACTGCTGCCAGGATGGATTGTCTTTTTGCCTTTTTAGTGACATTTTAGTACTAAAGAAGAGAAGTTAGATTGTCTCAAGAAATGGTCATTTGCAAAACTGTGGTCCCCGAGTACATTTATTTCCCATGTAATGATTTGATTGCCATGTTCTAACACCAAATGGCAGTAGATACTCTGAAAGGTATTTACTGGCCACCTACATACTTTATCTTCTGAGTTAAATCACCCTCCCATTCAAGATAAAATAAGAGCTACATCTTGGATTTTTTTTGGGATGGAATGGGAGAGTGTTGACAATGTATTCCTGTCTTTGAATGATCTGATTATTTTCTTTTTAAACATGACACTAAAAATCAATCCCTGCCCTTGTACTGCAGACAGGTATATCCAAGAGACTAACACACAATTAATAGACTTCCCAGTAAGTCTACTGCAAGGCTGGAATATTGGTATTGTTGTTTTCAGTAGGGAGGCATTCATATTGATTAGATGACTAAATAAGTTCCTCAACTACTTTTTTTTTTTTTTTTCTCAGATGTTCATGTGGCTTCATATTCTATAATGTTCTGCTCATATTTCTACTCTACATATACACTCCAATTTCTTGAAAATTCCTGACTGAACATAGAAGGAACATGACATAGCCTAAAGATAGATATTTTAGAAATAAGTTTTCTGTTTTCAGGTATCTGTTTTTTGACAGTATCTTGTTTTTCAAAGACAAAAATGAACTCCTGATACTGCTGGATTCAGCTGGCTTTCGGAACAACTTCCTTCTTTGTTTCTGGTCCGGCCTTTAAAGCCATAGCTGCTAGTCAGTTCTAAAAATACCCAAACCTGTCTGGAGTAGATGTCACTGGAGACAACTGATACTCATTCAGGAGTAAGCTTATATACAAGTAAACCAACTGCCCTCATTTTGTAGGTTAGAGACAAATGCACTAATTGACTCTATTGTGTTGCATCTTATTAAACCCACTTGACTTCCATGCACAGAACAGCTACAGAATCAGATGCTGTGTGCATTTAATTAATTAAATGTGATTATTTTGATTCATAGAAAAAAATGCCCATCCATTGTTCTGAGTGCTTTCACGTTAAACAATAAAACATTCTAAGGTTTTTTTGCTCACCCTTTTTAACAGAGCTGTTAGCCATTAATGGGCATTGCAGACTGACTCACTCTTGAGGGAGCATTTTGTTAATGTAAAGTACAATCCTGTTTGAAAATTCTGGTTTGTGGTTTTTATTTAATTACAAAAAACCTATATATTATAGTTCCAGAAGGAACTAAAGAAGTAAAAAAAGGGTGTGGATATGGGTGTTGGTATGCTTTTAAAGCAGGTTCAAGCAGCCTGGGTAACTTTGATTTTTCCTTTCAGCATTTTAATTTACATTAGTTGCTTATAAAAGCTTTTGATTAAATGAACCACTGCTGTATTCCTATGCTCATCAGTCAAGTTTGTCTTGCTGTGCTGCATTTATGTTGTGACTCAGGCCAAGCTGTCCTTTTCAATGTAGAGAGAAGGAAAAGAAATATGGCATTGCCATAAAAGGCTGAGCTAGCTTGTGCTTCTTTGGTAATTTTTCTCCAGGGGGTTTGGCCAGGCACTGAGACTGTTTGTAGGTGATTTTGCTCTGCCTTCTCACCTAGCTGAGGTTCTCCATGGCAGCTGGTGGACTCATATCAAACAAACATTTTTGAAAGCTTGTCTGTAGTATTGGCATTGGCTTCTGCATATTGTGCCCCTCCTATCCCCAAACTGAGCAGCTACAGGAGACCCCAGAAGGCACCTGGGAGAGGAGTGAGGCAGTCCCACCCCACCAGTACAGTCCTTCAAGGGTAGAAACTAGGTTGTGGTTTCTATGACAAAGATACATACAGACCTTCCAGTCATAGCCCTGACAAAATTCAAATAGCCTGACAGCACTGATTGGCTTCGTATTGGTGGCCTGGAAGTGGGGAAGAGAATGTATAAAGTTACACAGTCATGAGCCAAACATACAGATACACCATTGTTAATCCTAATAGATAGCCAGAATTCATAAATATTGTTTGGTCTCTGAAAATGTAATAATTCATGTGCTAAGGAGAAAAAAAAAAAAGCCTCTGTTCTTTGTGTTTAGCTCTGAGATTTCTGAATGCCATAGGGAGAAAAGGAAGCCCAAATCTTAATCATACTTGTGTTAGCTTGTACAGATTAAAACTCTGTGTGTTGCAGCATTTTGCCTCAGAGTCAATAAGTATTTTATTATGGACTGTCCTATGTGGCACTAAGGGCTTATAATTGTTTGTTGTTGGTGTAATAAGTTACCTTGAGCAGAAAAATAGGACTTGGTTTGCTCATCCAGATTTTCAAATCAGGAATGTCCATCTCTCTTAACATAAATGCCATATTTTAAATGATTTCTTTAAAAGTTTCTATGGGATTTCTTTTACATAACAGTATGATTTTTTCAGATTATAGTTCAAGAAATATTCTTTATATTATAATGTAACAATGCAATATAGTTATTATAATAGAATATATTTTTATAATAATATTATAACATCCTCTTATTAGAAAGAATTGTTGTTGATTGTGTTGTACTTGCCAGAAGTTCTACCTGGATTGAGGGAACCATCCATGTGAGTGCTACTGCAACCTTACCTGAAACAGACTGAGATTTTTTTTCATGATGCAACAGTGAGACTGGTACACAGGAGAAATATGAAAAATATGATAAGTGTGGCTCTTAACAAACAGGGTTTGCATGGCTGATCACCATTATCTCATAGGCCATGAGTTTAGGGTGGGCTCTGAGAAGGATTTTGAGGTTGAAACAAATACCTGGAACATTTTATTTGTGTGAATGTTCAGTGAAAAATCAGTTGTACCTAAGGAGTGTCTTGAATCAAGCTCATCAGTGAATCTTTATGGCAACCCACAAAGAAACAAAACTTTGGAGTTGTGACTCTGTAACAATATTTATTTCAGATTTAAAATGGGTATTACTGCTCCAGAAAAAAAAAACAAAACAAAGCAAAGAAAAAAAATCTTTCAAGAAAACTCTTCCTTCTTCAGCAGTTTAGTAGTTTCTGTACCAACTGACAGTGGAAAGAGGGAGGCAGAAAGACATAAGGTGATTTATTAACCCTTAAACCTTAACTGGAGTTACAGAAACTGTTGCATAAGATCATACAAAGTAAAATGTCTTTGCAGAGCACTGGCAAAAGATGGTTAACCACGTTTTCCTCTAAAAGAAAAGCTGTTTCAAAAAGCAACTCTTCAGAACTGGGTTGTTGAGCGTTTGAGGTTTATCTGATTTTGAAAAAGCATTCTTCTGGCAGAGGAAATTTTAAGTATTCAGAGCCATAAAGCTTCTCCATGAGGAGCTGTTGAGATGCACTCTCCCTCAAAAAAAGGCACTGAGTAAGAGACATCTAGTTCCAGCAAAACTCTGCCTAGCACTGACAATAAAATTATACATCCTCTGCCAGCCTATTTGCAGTAAGTAAGTCAATTTTAGGAATTAAAAATAAAGCAGAAGACATCAGTTCTTCCTCAGTCCATTGAGGATTTGGGAAATGAGTTTTCACTGCAGTCCAGGAGCCACCTCATCTCAAAATCAACTGGGCACTTGTTTGAGTTATTACTGTTTCTAGATAGAGGGACAGAAGACAGAGATATTTTGTTGGTGCAGAACAAACTTTAATGGTTTTCTGTATTTTTTGCCTAGTACAGACTTCCTTTACTGGGAGGCTTCCAGTATTTTTCTCATTCTTTCTGAGTTGTAAATACAACAAAACATACACTCTAATGTGATATCCCCTATTCACAGGGAGAATAGGGTATTAAATATTTCCTTTACAAGTCAGTCCTGGCTTTTTTCTTAAGGGTTTTCTGAGTCTCAGAAAACACATCTATCTACATGTGTAAGGTGTTTTTATATAAAAAAAGTAATCTTAACCCCCTTTTAAACAGTGCTGTCTGAAAAAGTCTTAATTTTTTTTTTCAGATTTGGATGCTATCTCTAAGTAAATATTCTTTAATGGTCACAGAGCAGTTGTAAATAATAGATGTAAATTCTTTGTGTTCAAAAAATACCTTTGTGTCCAAAAAGCTATTTGTTTTTCTCCACTTAAATTAATTGGTTTCACTGCCTACTTTTCCATGCAGCCTTTGCTTGAGAAGATATTTGTAACAATTGGCAACCCCTTGCAGTTCTGCAAGGGAGATCTGGGTAGGCACTTCTAAAGTCTGTCTGCTCCATTTTTTGGACTTGGAAAAATTCAAGAAAATATTTATTCTAGTCACAGTCAGCTGGCATAGTAATAGTTTCAATTTCATAATAGATCCTCAATACAGGAATATGCTCTGAGGTTTTTTTTCTCTTCCTGATGAAGTTAGAAAGATCTTTACTTGGCAAATTCACTAATACTTTAAGAGTTCATTTCAATGGGATTACCACAGGAAAACAGAGAATAGGTATTTCCAAACTGATGCCTTAATTTTATTAAAACTCTAATTCCTTCAATATATTTAGGCAGAAATGTGATTTTCAAATTTGCTGTATATATTTGCTGATCACCTAAGGTATGTGCAAATGGTGATATTCTATTGAATTAACACCTTAAATTTAGAACTCAGGTGCAAAGACTTTAATCCAAAATTTTGTCCCACTTGTTCAAATAATTTCATTCTTAACTATTTACTTTACTAATAATGGTAGATATTAAAAATATGCTAAATCTTTCTTTGCTCTTAGGGAAGTGTATGTCTTCTTACTCTAAGAGACACAAATTAAGAAATAAGAATATAATGGCATGAATCTTCATCTCATGTAAGGAAATATTCCTTTCTCTTTTTTTCCAAAATGATTGTGCAGCCCACATCCACAATATAGCAGGGAAACAGAATGGGGACCTTTGCAGAATAGCTGGTCATTACTCTTCCTGGACTTACAGCCAGTGAAGGAGTTAATAAATTTTCTAGGTTGGATTTTTGTTGGGATGTTTTTCTTTAAGAGAAAAGAAGTTGGGAAGGACCTCAGGCAGAATGCTGCAGGGAAAGCAAAGCACAGGAGCTTTGGAGTGAAAATGGCACTGGTTTTATTTGATGGTAAAAATGCCGTTTCTACTTTATAAGAAATTATTCTCACAGGGATTTTTTCTTGTGGCTTGACAATCTTGATTTACATTGTCTTGGTTATATAAAATACTGTTAAGAAAAAAAAAAGGCATATTACATCAGTCTTGAAATTCTTGGTCACTCTTACTCATCTGTGGATAAAGAACGGCAGTCAAGTGAAAGTAGTGTCGTTAGCCAGGCACGCTCACCCAAATAATCAGCATGTGGATTAGATTCCACAAAGCTTAAATATTAAGACAAAGCTTAAATATTTTATTCTGAAGCTACCTTTAAACTCCAAGGCTTTGTTGTCACTGACAAAGCAGAGTATTTTTAACTGACTTTTTATTCAGCATCCGGCTTAAATTGTAGCTTCACAACCCTTCTGTTTGATGACATAACAGGACAGAAATATATAACCTCTCTAGGAGATCTTTTCTGTGCAGATTTGAGACATAGGTTCAGAGATACAATGTTTTCAGAAAGGGTGCTGGGCCAGAACATCAGAGTCAGATAGGGTCAAGGTTGTAAATTCCAGGCAATGGTCAGGAAGCCTAAAGGCATGATTGCACTGTACAGTACCAACTACAGGAGAATGCCAGTGTTGTTCTTGCTGCTGATTCTGCTTTTTTCTGAAGGAGCACCTTTAATGGGAGAGGAGGGGATGACCCTGCTCTCCTCATTCAAACCCAATATCTGCATGAGTGAAACTGCATACCAAGGGATGTGCTTTTGTCAGATTTGTGAAACCTTGGTGGCTTTTCATGGAATGGTCATTGACTATTTCATGTATATTAATAGTAGTTCAAGAATTTTCATCATGAATATATTAAGCCCAAAATCTTAAAAATTCATAAAAATTTCAGCTGAATGTGCAGAAATACATTTAGTTGCTGATGCTTAGGCAAATTAGTCCCCAAGAACTGGGAGATAGCTCAGTGGAAGCAAGGCCATGAGACAAGTATGCTGTGACTGCTTTATTACAACCTGCAGAAGTCTGCATTTCTATTGTCCACTGGATATTTTTCATTGCTCCCAGTGAAGAAAGGTTTAATAATTTTCCTATGCCATGTATTTTTACCCTCTTTCAGATCAGTGTCAGTCCAGCCAAAGGCTGGGGAATGACTTCAGGCAAAGTTGCCTCAGAGCCCCACAATGGCAGCTGGGCTGGCTGCAGGCTGAGGTGCAGAAGGTGAACAGAGATGAGGCAGCCCTGCATCCCTCCCTCCATGGGCCTTTCCCTCCTTCCACGTATCTGTCTCTGTATATATTGGCAATCTCCTGGAATAGTGACTCACTCTCCTGACTGGTATGTAAAACCTTAAAGAAAGTCATTGTTTTCTCTGTAATTCTGCATCTCAGCTGGGGGTGCTGGAAATTAAACTTGCAATTTCTGAAACTGTAGAAAGATCCAGAAGCCTAGCAACTGACTTTTCAAATAGATTTACCAGGTTTGCATGGTATTTAATAGCTTGTGTCTTGAAAGCCATTCAATTTACATTAACTTTATCACATAACAAATAGTCAAGGCTCAAACTTACTGTTTTGCAAGAACTCACTATCTTGGATGCAGATAAAATTTGTCATCTGCTTTTACTTTTCGTTAAAAATGTTTTTTGGTATACTGCTGCTTTATAGAAATGTAACTCAGAATTTTCTTCTGGAAGAGTTATCTAAACAGCTGAGGAGTGCTTTATTTGTAATAAGTTTGTTCAGTGTACCCCATCACATTTTCTGTAGCCCTTGGAATCTTACTGAAGCAGCAATATGAGATTAGACCCTTAAACAATGTCACCAAGAACATTGCATTTCTGGCAGTGCAGTCCTATGTGCAAAAGCATGAGTACAAAAATGATTCATGCCCTCTATTAAAGGCTAATTTAAATACTGGAATACTGTTTTACCATTCAGATGCTATGAATTATTGCATCTACTGTAGTTTAAGACTAAGTTGAGCCAGTTTGTCTAACATGGCAGGAAACTCCAACCTCAAAGGATTTTAAAAAAATTGTAATTGTCACAATAGACAGATCTTTTTTTTTTTATTTTACCTATATGGATAATAATCTTTCATACATCTTCATACAATCCTAATGAAATCTAAAAAATAAATTTCACAGTTCATCTGCTGGTTTACTACAGAGACTGCAGAGCAGTATATTAAAAATGTATTTCTTTTTCACTGTTACTCTCTTTCTATTATCCATCAAGTAAATCAAACATAGAGTTCTATCTTATTAGCATAAATTCTCACCCAGACACAAGCTGCTTGATGAACAGACATCCAACTTTTTTGTTATGGAGACAAAAATTATACTAATATTACCAGGGGAAAAGATTTCTAGTACTTTACTTTGTTTTTGACAAAAACTGTATTAGGTTATGGCTTTTAAAGAAACATATTGTTTTGTTTCAAATTCACAGATCTAAACTCAATAGTTTATTAGTTGCAATACCTGTCTTATGTTTCCTGCTTAAATATGCACTAATATAAACCAACTCTAACATTCCCCTGTGCACTCAAGCATGCACACACACTCACATATGGGCACATGTATCTTTTGTGCCACAAAAGTTGGAAAGTTATGCTTTTCATGGGAGAGCCTCTGGACTATTTAGTTCAGCTGCACAGAATACTCCACTTGGTATAATCTAAAAAATCATTATTTGGACCCAACCCTATATTTCCTGAACACCCGTGGATTTCTGCAAATAACATGAATGAGAAGAGGGTCAGCTTCTTGTCCAGATGTACCCTGGTATCTTTCTACCTCTTATATATGTAAGGATTCTGCCAGATTCTGAAAAAGTACAACAAGGTTTGGAGGTGAGCTTCATCTGAGCTGTGATTACAGAGGCATTAAGTACCTGCTGAGCATGGGCCTTAGCAAATCTCCATCGATTACTTGCCAGGCTCATCACTGAGCATCTTTACACAGTGGGGCTTCCACATCAGTCTTTGCATGGAATTTTTAACATCTCATTTAAATGTCTCATCAGCCTGTTAAATAAGTAGGTATCTCTGCCCAACTGTCATACAGAGACTGTTCCAGTTACTGGGAATCTTCTCTTTGCTTTGTTTTTGTTTGTTCCACTCTCCCCTCCCTGCCCCTCCCCCCTGCCCCCATTTTCTTGGAATTAATATATAAATAATTATAGAAAGATTAATTCTACCTGCACAGATACCTTTCTTTTCTCCACAGTAAGCCATTCCTCTGTCTACTTTTGGAATTATTTAATCTACCAGAATAATATTTTTCAATCCATTCTTGCATGTGATAAACTTTTTATAGTTGGAAGGATCCAGGAGCCAGAAAGCAGCACCTTGCAGGTGGGGGTGGCACCCCACATGCCTGCTGGCCAGCAGGAGCCTCTAGCTCACAAGCCCAGCCCCCATGAGAAGGTGCAGAGCACTCGTGCATCAGGCCACTGACGGGCCCAAACCCTATTTTCCATCATTACAGATGGTGTGGCATTTGAGAATGCCACCATCAGCCTTCACGGAGACAGTGTGAGTCTTGAACTGTTTGATCCCTTATCTTTTAGGAGCATCCCTTTGCCTTTCATGTGAAAAGCTCAGAAGAGGATCATAGACTCAAACTGTACACATTAACCTTTACTAGGTGTGTGAGAGCTGCCAGTGTAACCTTCCCTCTCTGCCCGTGCTGAGGTGCAGCCCTCTCTGAGCAGGTGCAGTACCCTGAAACGGGGGCTGAGAGCAGGGAAGGTGCTGCGGGCTGCCAGTGCTTCGTGAGGAAGTTCCTGTTCCTCCTGATGCACGGGGGACTGACTCACAGCCTGTCTCAGATGGCTGTCAGATTGTCGGTGACCGTAATAAAGCTTTCACTTATCCCAGCTGGGGAGGCTTAGAAGTAAATAGGAATTGCAGTGGGAACCAGCTGCTCACATGTCTGTGATGAGCAGGCTCACAGGAAGATTTTTACTCAATTTCTGTGCCTTGCATTATTTAACTTACCACCTGATGTTCCTGTCATGCAGTACATCCTGAAAATTACTAGTTGCTGAGATTTTTCACTGTGCCTGTTTGTGCAGATACGTAAGTTTCTGGAGAATTTAAGGTTACATGGAGGAATTTTAGCATGACATTTTAGCTGGTTTCTATTCTGTGCATGGTGCTGTGCCATTGCCTAGGGCTTTCCATTCAGTTACTGCAGTCTGCAAGGATTTCCTTTGCACTACCCCAGTCCCTGCACAGACGTGTCCTGCAGGCTGATAGCAATCAGGTACACATACAGAACAATCATCACGATAAAAATCAGTGTAACAAAAACAATTTGCCTGATGATCACAAGTGTTATTAATTGATTAGCACAGCAGCTTTACATCGTGATTTAAGACAAAGACAGATTTCTATTTAAAAATACAGCAAAGAAAGGAGAAATGCCAAACTGTGATTCAAATATAACTTTGTTCTAACTGTACTAAATAACATATTTCTATACCTATGTGTTGTATGGAACATTGTAGCCACTCATAAAACACGAGGAAAAAGAATTATTTTAAAGTCAAAATTTATTTGTTAAGCATTCCGCATTTTCCAAAGAAGTTTAAAATCCATTAATGCAAGTATATAGCAGAGTTTAAAAAAAAAAATCCTGAACTTTGTTTTGATCCAGGCTCTAACATTTTCTGTATTGTGTCACTGAGTCAGGCACTGACACTTCTATGCAGAATGGATGGTACCTTTTTCTACATTTACAGCTACTACTTTTGCAGTTGTTCAAATGTGGTATCCCTGAGAACGTTTCTCCTTAGTGTCAATGGGATTGTGAGAAACTTCTCACAGGCTACAAAATGGGCAGATCAACATCTTCCTATTGCAGAGGATGTTCTGAAAATCAATTATTTTTACCATTTCCCACTCATAAGGCTATCTTTATCCAATAGCACATGAAATCAAATGTATTGCAGTTGGTTTTTAATTTTATTTTGTTTTGAGTTTTTTAAATAGTGTTTCGAAAAACAAATAATTGTTTGGAATAAAGGGTGGTGAAGATGGTGAAGAGGTTAAGGCCTCAGTTTTAAACTGGTAGTATTTCTTAGGATTATATTTCAACATAAGGGTTTTGATGACACATTTTCAAAGCCTCTCAATTCTAATATCTTTTTTTATTTACTACAAGTAAAAAAAATTTCTGGCCAGTAGATAAATGAAGCCTTATAACAATTAGATTACATATGCATCCTCCAGGGAATTGCTAACATCTTGGAAGCCAGCTGCAGGATCTGGTTCTGGGAGGGAGTGATCTTCAGAAGCTTAGCAAGAGTTATCTATCTTCTCAAAGAGAAGGGCTGGTAATTCAACCTTTCACTCTCCTGTGAGTCATGGAGCAAATAGTCCAGCAGATGGATCTGAGGTTCCTTCAAACTTGTGAGTTCCTGATGATTCTCAATACACTCATTAACCTTGTGCTTTTGAAGAGAAACCCAGTCTGATGCCTGAAGGCTTTCTATATTGACATTTCTGTTGCCAGTAGAGCTGAAGGAAAATACCATTTCTTTTTCATGGGAAAGTCGAGAAAGGAGAAAAAGATGGTTGTTTTTAATTTCTTTTTTATGCTGACATTTCCCATAAATGAAAACAGGAAAACAGTCAGTTTTCAAATATTGATTATATTTTTCCAAATGAGGTTTTCAGTATCAATAACAAGTATTTTCCAGGACTCAACCTTTAACAAAGAGAATCCAATTTCTTTGAAAAATTCTTGTGGGGGGACAGATAGCTATTTTCATTTACAATGAGGGGCATTCAGTGAGTGAATATATGAGTTCAAATAACAACAGGTATATAGTTATTTTAACAAACCTTTGAACTTTTACGATTTAAAAAATTTTCTCTTTTCTTTTCTTTTCTTTTCTTTTCTTTTCTTTTCTTTTCTTTTCTTTTCTTTTCTTTTCTTTTCTTTTCTTTTCTTTTCTTTTCTTTTCTTTTCTTTTCTTTTCTTTTCTTTTCTTTTCTTTTCTTTTCTTTTCTTTTCTTTTCTTTTCTTTTCAGTGAGCACTAGTGGACAATAGAAAGTTGATGCTGAATTTGCCCCTTCTTTGCACAAAAACTGCCAGAGAGTGCCTTGCAGAATGTGGGTCCTCCTAGTTTCTTTCCATGCAAGTTCATGATGGTACAAGACTAAGTCCAGATACCTGGGTCAGGTATTTGGCATCACGGTGCTTACTGCAAATAGACATAATAGTGAATCTAACATTACTGAGCTGTTAGCCTCAGAATATGAAACACCTCTGAAACATCTCTGTGTCAAGAACATATGGTCTCCCTCAGAACACTGCAACCAGAAAAATTAGGAAGATCTGCATATGGATCTATGCATTATTTAAATATAAATGATGATATCAAAGGACAAAAACAGGAAGAAAAAGGAGAAAAAAAGTGATATGGACAATGTTGTGGGAGTGCCTGCTTGGTAGATGGGTCATCAAAAGCAGTAAATCACATCCTGCAAGGGCCTGTTCTCCTCCAGCCGTGGCTGAAGCGTGGATACCAAATGCAGATGCTTTCCAAGACTGACATTAGACCCTACAGGATCTACACAGAGAGGCTGCCCTTTCTCTGAGTCTCTGCCCAGGCTTGCTGAACTGGTGCCCATAGCAGCTGAGGGTTTGCTGAGGTTTATTATGTCCCCTCATCCCTTTTGTCTGGGCTTGTTGCAACTGCTGATTTCTGCCTGGCTTAGCATCTTTAGTCTCTTCTTCCATAAAAAGTGCTGAAACTAAGACAAGCATCTATGGCCCCAGGAGGAGTTGTGGCCATGGACTTGGCCAATTTCTAATTCAGCTTTTCAAGGCTACACCTCTTTACAATTTCTAGCTACGTTAACATCTAAAATGCATTGGTTAGTAAAGACTAGGACTAGTATTGCTAAAATGGATGAAGTCTCCAAGTTGTGTAAAATAACACTGGGTCAAAAATCTAAAAATAAGAGCAAAAACTATTTATCCTTTCCAAGGGAACAAAAGCGAAAATGAGAAACAACATATAGCCAATCAGAGGACTGACTTGTATAACATAAATTTGTTGATGGTGCTGAACAAAGTGCAATGCCTAACAAGCAGAATTGCACATTATTAACAAATGTACTTTGTTTCACTTTTTTGCATCAAGGTATGTGTCACATGTTTCCTCTCACAAAAGTAACAGAACCGTCTCTTTAGCAAATGGATAACAATTAGCAGTATTCAATGAAACTGATCTTCACTGCACGTTAATCATGCAGCTTTTATGTCTGCAGCTGTTCCTGCCTGCAGCCAGGAGAGTCAAGTACCTGTATGGTAAGAGAGTGATGGGAAAAATGTACTGGGGATCAGGTGAGAGCAACTCCAAGAATCTTTCTAGATTAACCTTACAATTCTGGTTTCTGAATTGGATTCAAATTGTTCAGGCTTTATTCTATTTTTTAACAGAAACATAAGTTAACATCAGCAGAATACAGCTCTGCCATGCAGCTGCCTTTTCTATTCATCACCTTCACCTTGTCACCAGTCATCTTACATAGTGATAGTTAATAAAAGCAATAAAATATAACTACAGCTTCTCAGTCTTTGCTAAGCTAATGGTTGTAAGCCCACAGTTCTCATCCTGGCAGGCATATATTCTCCCCATTTGATTTTTCTCTTTTTTACACTAGTGTACTTCTTATTTTCCCTTTTCATTCACAGGAGTTTCATATTACAGTCAGCCCCATTTGTGTATTACCTGATAATGGGAAATGAATCAAGCTACATACTGCTCTCTGTGCCTTGCAGAACACCATTATCACATGATAATAGTAGAGATAGATCAGTACAGCAGAACATATGTTTGATTAGTATCTCCCAATAAGGGCCGACATTTTATTGATATTTAATATCAGTAGGCATCAGAGCAGAGATCATCATCTTAGTGAGAATCTATGCTAGGCTTTGTATGATTATCACTACTCATAGCCTTGGGTATTTAGTATTATTATGGCAGTAGTAATGTAGAGTTGTAATGTCATGCAAGTAGCTTGATATCTGTCTTTTATAAATTTCATTTTGCTTTATATATTTTAAATATGTGTAATATGGAAAATGGAAGATACCAAAGTGCCCAGCAGGGCGATGACAAAATATGCTCTAAAGATGAAATTCACTGCACATTTTCAAACAGCTGCAGTTTTATATCAAATTCTTGATGTCTCTGCACATTTTAGTTCAACAATTTGATGATATATAGCAGAAATACTATCATTTAAGTAGGTTACAGAATTCAGCTCCATTGAAGAGTTATTGCAGACAACTCTCACAGGAATGGCAAAAGTAATCATAAAACAAATTTAAATGAATTTGAATTTTCATTATGTTTGATAAAAGAGAAATTGAGCAAAAAAATTTTTTTTAAAGTTTTCTTTTTCACCACAGCAACTCACTACATCTCACTATTCCATCAAAAATTTAATAACACTTATGCTTTGACCACAATCTCACTCCCCATGTGTGGTATCCTTGAAGAAATTTTGCTATTATTATTATTATTAGTATTATTATTATTACTGTTAGTAGTACTTCCAGAGAGTATATGTCTAACCATTCTACCCCTGGGCACGATCTCCCTTTGCATCCAGTGCTGTATTAACTCAGAACTAAAAAGATATCCCAGCCAAAAGCTTAGAAATCAAAGCACAAGAGTACTTTGGCAGGCAAGCCAGGTAAAAGAATGAGCAACAGTCTGGCTCACCATCACATTTTATGAAGAAACCACTGAGAAATTATTATATTTTGTTTAAAATATTTAAAGTACCACACAGACATAAAATACCATTACAGGTGAAGAGGAGAGAAATAACAACTAAATTATGTGAAAAAAGGAAGGTTATTTTCTGAATGATGATGGAATCAAACATATTTTCCAGGGCTGCAGAAAGAAGGATCACAAGAGGGGAAAGCAGAGATGTGAGTCTGGGTGCTCGCAGAGAGCTTGGCCCTGAGCTTGCAGCAATGCTGCAGGAAAACACTTCCCTGGGCACAGTCCTGGAGCTGGAACCGCTGTGTGCAGGGAGCTCACACCCAGCTGCAGGGAAGAGGCTGAAGTCAGATGAGACACTCCCAGGTGAGGGGGACAGTGGTGGCCGGGTCCCACCCTCACTGAGGAGTGGCTGGCAGATGCCAAACAAGCACCTGGGTTCTGTGGCAGCAAGGCCACACACTGAAAAGCCTTCCCAGAGGCATCTGCTGGGGCCATCTGAATAAAGAATATAGGAACTGTGATCCTTTCAGGGGTAAAGGAAACTGTTGTGTGTGTCATAGCTACTCCTCATTAAACTGCTTGTAAACAAGTGATTTGTTTAATCTGCCTTGGAGTATATGTGTTACAGGATAAAATGCTGCTGGTGAACTAGCCATCACAATTAGTAAGGGCCATGAGATGATGCTTTGCAGCGTAGAGCTGATCATGGGCAATTTACTACAAGGTGAAATAATAATATTTATTTCTTGCCTAAGTCATCAGGAAGATCTGCTTCAGGGAGCTGAAGCATTTTCAGCAGAGACCTTGACCAGCTGGAGTAATTAAAAGCAGTTCAAAGATATCCCGAGAGAGAAAAAAAGTCTTGGGAAATAATAATGTGGGATGTTCATGAGTTTTTTGGGCACACTAGCAAAGGAAAATTACTGAGTAATTTAGCTAGAGAGCTTCTCAGAATGACTTAGAGCCTAGTGAGAAATCTTGATTTGAAAAAAACATGGAGGCTCTCTGTGAGTCTAAAAAGACACTGAAAAGTCACTTTAAAGGATTTTGTTAACTGGGAAATGTTATACTTTGGGAACCTCTGTTCTGTCTTGGGTAAACTGCTTTCAAAGTGACCAGGAAAGTTAGATTGTCAAGAACTTTTAATCATTTTAGAAGGGGCAATAAGGTTCCTGTGAACCCCAAAAGTGAGTGCCATGGGTGCTCAAAATGCACACAGGCATCCAATTTAATACTGGATTCACCCAAGAATGAACATAAAAGCAATAAGATAAAAAGGACCTTTAATCTCAGCAAAGGATAAAAGGAAAGAGTTAGTGAGAATGTCAGGTAGATTAATTAAAGGAGTCACAGTGAACAATATTAGGCAGTAAATAACATTAGGGCATAACATAATTACCATTTCTAAGGGTTATTTATCACCAAGTAACCCTTTTTGGTCTAGGCCAGTCTTAATCCCCGTGGGCTCATGTACTTTTCTAGAGCAGCCACACCTTTAATTATGTAAACCTTCAGCTTTCTTAATTTTTAGTGCTGATCTGTGCTTGGACAAGTTATTGTTACATTTTGGTTGGATCCTTCCAGCCCTCTGGCACCAGTCCCTAATTTCTTGATGGATTTCTGAACTGAGTCTGACACAGTGCTTGCACTGAAGCATCATCTCTGTAACTCACTGAGCCTTCCAGAGATCTCAGATGTGGGTTAGTGGGGGGCTTCCTTGTGGCAGTCCTTTGCAGTTTCCTTTGAAAAAGTTTTATTCTCCTGCTTTTCTGCACCTTTTCTTTTCTCCAAGTAGCAGCACATGACAGTGGTGAGCTTCCCCTCATACCTGCTCTTTGAAAGAAGTAGGACATCTTTCAATTCTGGTGTGATAGTCCTTGCATTGTTTTGTAGTAACAGCCAAGTGAGTGCCACAGGAAAACCTGCACTTTTCCCCTCTGCTCCCAGTGTCCAATTGGCTTGCATGTCTTTCAAGTTATAATGAAAACCATTCCCAGAAGGAAAATGACTATTTTGTTCAAGGCAAAATGTTTACAAATGTTGAGTCTTTACAACATTTTGTTTAAANATTCATTGTCTTTAAATATATATAAAAGCTTAGTTAAATATTTAAAAGGTCAAAATCAAACAAGAATGATGTGATATTACTGAGGCAATATTCTTGGATTAATACCAAAGTAAGTCTTTTAAAAATACTAAAAATTAATTCCTTGAGACATGTCTGAACCATTATATCATTTGCATGTTCAGTGAGTGAAAAGAAGATGCTGGATCTCCTCTTACTGGAAAACACTCCTTGCCCTTCCCAGAGATCACCTCTATAAGCTATTTATGTCAGTGGACCTTCACCTCTGCTCCTCAGGTTCTGGGGCAATAATTCATCTGACTTAATTTTGATTTTTTAAAGGTTTAGTCAAAGCCTGTTGCTCAGACTTCCTCTGCAGGCACTGAAGAAAGCTGAGGAACTCCAAAGAGCCAGTACAATTGGGAAGATGTGCTTTATGGAGAAAGCATCTTGTCTCAGAAGGAGTCTAGATAACCAGACCTAGTCTATAGTTAAAGGAAGCTAGGAGATGAACTTTACTAGAAAATTGCTTTGGTACAATGTTAACCATAAGTACAAAAGAAGTAATACCAGCCTTGCTTTTTCCTACTCTGGAAAAAGGGGGAGAGGTAAGAAGAGCTAGTGGAACCCAGAGTTTCCATAGTGCTTGCCTCAGAAGAGGAAATTCCTGAAATGAAGGGTATTATTTTTTCTTCTCTCTTCACCTTTTTCTTACAGTTATTTATTGCCATAAACATATATACCTGTGTACATATATTCCATCTTCATTTCACAAATGACATAACCTCTCCTTAGTAAAAATAAGTAGTTTTCTAAAACTGAAAAATCAGTCCCTATGTACAGGTGCCTAATTTATTAAGAACTTCTTAAATATCTGAGTGATATGCAAAATTAGCTTAAGATTCTAAACTGACAACACATAATTTTGGTCTTTTATCTATGGTGATACAGCTGTGCTACTTAAAGCAACCTTGTTATACTGCTCTGAATCCTTGCCTCCACTAGCCATAAAAAACTATATTTTTGTCTTACATTGACCAAGATTATAGTCATTAACACATAGTGATGGCTGAAGGTGTAATTTAACTAAATTCTGTTAAATCAAGGTTATTTCTAAATGTCTACTCAGTGTTCTTCTCAATTTGTTTAAACATGTGAAAACTGTCTTCATTAGGATTCTCTATCTTTTTTTACCTGGTATGTGGTTAGTTTTCCCCTCAGCTTAAGCATACTATTCTGTGTGGTATATCTGAGTACAGAGTGAAGTTTGCCTTTTGTGCAAGCTAGGTTAGTAAGTAAACACTGAGAGAAACTCATCTTGGTAAATTTAAGACACATTAGGAATATTCTGATCTACCTACACTATGCTTCTCACATGTCTTAATTGGAGCCTAATAGCAGCATATTAAGAATATATTTAAATATTCAACTCCATGCAAGGGCTTCTAGGACTTAAACCTTATGGCTGGCATACTTATTAATATTGTATATACTCTTTTCCATACAAAAGAGCCCTGAAATGGCTTTAAATGACAGAACAATGTGAAGATGAACGTGTGAGAAACCTGGAAAATTTAGTTCCTGTATCAAAGTAGCAGGGGAAATATGTCTTTAAAGATGGAGCAATTTAAATGAATACCATAAATATGGTCATTAATATGCTGCTGTATTTATAATAATACCCTCATTTTTGTTACAACACAGAAGTGCTGTTACATCAGCTGTTCTATTAAAATCTATTCTACATTTTAATCTGTTCATCTAGTCTCAAATCTTCTGCAAAACGATCAAGACTTTTTATTACTTAAGTGAGAAAATACATAATGCCTAGTCAATAAGTCTGTTTACCTTAGACAAAAACTGTGCAGAAAGCCTGTGGTGATGAAGGTGCTGAGCATCAGACAAAGTGACAAATGTCTTCAGCTTGAGTGACTCAGGAGCACCAAACAGCTGTAAGGACTGACCCCTGCACAGAAAGGAAGCACTCAAGGTCAGCATGTGGACCTGTGTCACACATCCTTTGATATTTTGAGTCCATAAATATAGGAGTGGATGTGTTGCTTTCTTCTGGGAGGGTTTTTTCCATCTGTAAAATAGATTTTAATATGTCTAAAAATCTGCAAATGTGTATTTAAAATGGGCTTTGTGCAACAAGAAAACCAAGTATCTCCAAAGACAACTTGTTTATTATTTCAAAATAGTCACATTTCTGACTTGTTTTAGAGCCCCTTGTGCAGAGCTCAGAACCTGGAGGATCAGACATCTCCTCCCACTCATCCCCATCATGAATTCCCAGCACACCGTGGCAGGGAAGGGCACATATTCTGACTGACTTCAATAGCAAGACTTGTCTCCTGTATCATGTTAACAGTGAACCATTGCTAGAGCAAGTGAATTTGAGGACAACATTTTGGCCTGTAGGCCAAGTTCCTCGAGACAGAAACATTGGAGGAAAGGCAAAATGCCACTCACATTTGCAGTGTGGTGTAAATAAATAATATTGGCCAAAAGTGAAACTACACTGAAAGTCATCCTTGCTTTTAGTACAAACAAGGAGCTCCCTGTGCAGTGAGCAGAATAAATGAAGCCTGGTTTCCTATGGATTTGTGCCTCACAGTTGGATTCTCTGTTGTCTAGTAAAGTATAAGCCCCATTTAAAAGTTTTTCTTGCATTGCAGGTATTTAGGCCATTCATCTCCCATGGTGTGAGCTCAACTGAAACCTGTTCCTAAATGGAGAGTGCTAAAAAATGCTTTTTCTTCTGGGCAGCAATGTCTTTTTGCTAAACTTGTGGAATTTTATCTCTGATATCCTTTTCTCACTGACTGAGTTTGGCCAACAGGTTCAAAAATTATGGATACAGTCAGATAGACAGTAAACCTCACACGTACAGGCACTAAAAGATATACATATATGTAGATAATGTGATGCTATCTGAGATAAATCAGATTAATCTGGGTTGTCCTCCTCTTTGGTGCCAGACCAGAACTGGCCCGTGCAGAAAAAATTCCCAGAAAACCAGATGGGCTTCGATGAGCTCCCACAACAGGTGGATGAGTTCTTCACTTCTGGCACAAGTTGCCCTTCTGATAGACATCAAAATACAAGTATGCCTTCAGCACATCCTTTCTGTAAGGTTTCCCTGTAGAGAGACTCTGAATGTCTCCTCTCTACTGTGCTTGGTTCTCATGGAAAGCCTGAAATATGTTAATTCCCTCTAAAATCACAGAAGATTAACTTTATAGTGAGTTCTTTAACTCTCATGACTAAGATAATTTTCTTTCAAGCCATTACTGCCTAGGAGTTTCTTTTGTGACATTTCTAGCTGCATTTTTCACTTTTAAAACTGCAGCCCTGCTTATGGCTTCTAATGACCTATTCTGGAAATTTTAGCCTCCTTCAAACTACAGGGAAAAATGGATTTCAGTGAAGAAGAAAGTTTTTTGCCTGACAGAAATTGAGGCTCTAGTCTGAAAATTTCTCCGAAGCTGTGGAGGCCTGTGCCACCTTCTGCCAGCAAGATTATGCTGTGTAAGTGGATTTTGACTTAAAAAAAATGACTGACTTGTGCAAGACATATAGATGCTGCCAGTGTACCAGTACTTGAGAAATAAAGCATCATCTGGTCACTGCCAGTGATTAGGCAATTTAACACAACATCAAAAGAATCAAGGCAGTTACCTGACTTCTTCTGTATCTGCTGAGTTAATCCAATCAAATTTCTGACCAGTCTTAAAATAGAATGAGAATAAATATTGTAGGAATAAATTAAAAGGGATCAGTGAGAAAAGACATTAAATCCTCCACATTAATCTGCCATGGAAGCAAAATTAAAATAATTACAGTTTAAAATTTTACACAGGTTTCATTAAATTCTGAACACACTTTTCAATAAAGGATTACAGCTCAATGACAATTGTTAGAGATGCCATCTAAGAGGGCAGATGTATTATCTGTATTTTATAGTCATGTAAAAACGTAAGAACTTTTGGTCACAATTCACTAATATCATTTGAAGCTGGAATATTGATTGGCAATAACACATAGCAGGCCCAAGTAATTAACAGGAGGTTCTTCTAATGGTTGCTGGACATGAATACTCCAGGTACTTAGTCATCAGCCTCCCTGCTGACTTTTGTCTAGGAAAAAGCAGACTTTGCAGGCTGTTTTCCTCTTCTGCCCAGGCTGACAGAGAAAGAGAGAGAAATTGAGTATATGTGTGCTCAGTACAGAGGTACTGATGTGGAGGAAGAGGAATTTGTATGGTTCAAGATTTGACTGCCTTTCTCCCAGAATCAGAAGGGATGGAAGAGTACTGACAACTTTCTCTTCATGGCTGGTGTCTGCAGATGGCACAGCTGGCAAAGTATACCTAAAGCATTGATCATGCTACATTATTCATCTATTTAGTCCTTTTCTGATGAGTAAAAGAAGCCTGAAATTAAAATTTCATAACTCTGAGAATGAAGTACCACAGATGTAATACTGGCATTTGGAGTCCTTGCATACTGTGTGTGCTCTTACTCGGATGACACACAGCTCATGGGAGGAAAATGTTTCTAGACCTAGAAGAGTATCCCCTGTTCTGGGATAAAAGGACCTTGAGTCCTGTGTACAGTTTTGGTCAGGGCAATATAAGAAAGACACGAAGCTATGAGAGTGTCCAAAGGAGGGCAGAAAAGTTGTTGAAGGGCCTTGAGGGGAAATATTGCTCCATATGAGGAGCAGATGAGGTTACTTGGTCCGTTCAGTCTGCAGAAAAGGAGACTGAGGGGAGACCTCATTGCAGTTACAACTTCTTTGTGAGGAGAAGAGGAAGGGCAGGCACTGATCTCTTCTCTGTGGTCAGCAGTGATAGAACCTGAGGAAATGGCCTGAAGCTGTGTACAGGGAGGTTTAGGTTGGATATAAGAAAAAGGTTCTTGGGAGAGTGTTTGGGCACTGGAACAGTCCCCAGGAAAGTGGTCACAGCACCAGCCTGACAGAGCTCAAGAAGGGTTTGGACAATGCTCTCAGGCACATGGAGTGACTCTTGGGGATGGTGCTGTGCAGGGTCAGGAGTTGTACTTGATAATCCTTATGGGTTCCTTCCAACTCTGCTTATTCTGTGAATCTGTGACATATTGTTCTTACAGATCCATCATGTGAAGCCCATTTGTTTAGTCATTGACTGTAACGATTATGGTTAGTTTTGGTTTTCTCATGATCAAGTTAAGGAAAGTTCTGGCAAAAAGTAGAAAGGGAAAACACATTTGAAGATAAGAAAAACAACATTTCTATTTTTATGAAAATTTTTGGAAACGCAAACTTTTAAAATTTTCAAAACTAGAGGAAAGCAAAGTTGCAAGTCTTTCTTTATCAGCTGATACGAAGGTAGGATAAGAAGTTGGATTTAATTTTTTTTTTTCTATATTCAATGGTCAACCATAATTTTTCCTCAGGAAAAAGAAAACTGTTCAGGTTGACAACATTAAAAAATCTCTTTTCTGTTCTCCAGGTAATTTGATTTGTTTTGAGTTTCCTCTTGTCCTGCTTCATTCATGTTGACTCTGCTCTTATAGGGAATATTTCCTTCCTATAAAATTTGGCATTTAAAAGTCATTTGAAATACAAAGTCCCTGAAAACCAGAATTAAAATCTTTTAGAACAATGAAACTAATAATTACAATATTAAAAGAAATAAGGAGGTTCAGCCATAAATGAATCTAGTTTTACCATAGTGTTTTAATTTAGAACCAATAATTCTTACAAGGACAAACCTTGCTGTCTGGCTCATAAAGTAGATTAAATGATATGTATACAGTTGTTGGCACACTGTCATCCTTTTTCATTATATCCTGTTGGAGAGTCTCTTGTGTCTTTCTCCATTTTCATTATGATCTTTTTATTTCTCTATTGCTACATTTAATTGTTATAACAAAATATCATCAAAATTTAAGGAGAAGAGAAATAAGAGTTAGAAAATCCATGTTAAATGAGCAAACTTATTCTTACTGCTAATAAGAATATTTTCTTTTCCTCCTAGCAGCCTGAGACACCTTTTTTCCAAAGAAGCAGACAACATTTTGAAGTTTAGTCCTTCAACTCCTCAAAAAACACATAAAATTGTCCTTAATATCTCTATTACTTTTAATTTCCTTTTTCTGTTGTTGTTGTTGTTAGGCACAAAATCAAATTTCATACAAAATTAATAACATTTTTTCCTCATTTGATCAAGCTTCAGTGAAGTAATATAAATTTTGCTTGCTGTTTTAAATATATATGACAAAAATAGATGTATAGGTGTAACCTTTAATGAGATTACTTACTAATTAGGTATTCTATAATTTCTTTTTAGGTCCTTACAAGACTACAGACTTGACAGTGAATGACTGAATTGGGCATGTTTCTGATTTCTAGTGAATACCTATCAAGTTATAGAATCCTGCTAAATTTAGTGTTGAGTATTTACATCCACAATATTAAATGTATTTATTTGTTTAAAATAAAATAAAAATTTAAAAGTGAGAGATGTCTTTTGAGGAATAATACTAAAAGGCAGTACAAAATGACACCTTTTTATGCTCTTGCCTAAATTTAGTCACAGTAGCAAATGCTGTATAGCAGTCAGTTAATTAGGGTTTCCTTTTGTGAGTGCAGAAAGTAAAATATTTGACAACATGGAGTGATGAGGTGGTAAAGGGCAGATCCCCTTCTTTCACAGAGGCTGTTGAGGCACAGCTTGGCCTGTGCTGGTGTGCTGAAATCAAGTGCAGGTTCTATCCCTTGTAAGGCCACACAGCTGAACCTAATTTTACCATGTTGCAAAGACCGGAATCTTCAGTTAACATCTACCACATCCTGGTCCCTTAATCTCTGTATTATATGGTGGCACCTCCCACAGAAACAGTTCTAATATTCTCACAGAACCTCAGACTAATTGTTATTGCATGTCAAACATATGGAACCACAATTCATATTTACTAGTATTGGTTGATTGCACTGAATATATTTAATCTTGTTTTCACCACTTGATTTTGGTTTTTAGTGAAACTTTCCCTGAAACAAATGTTCTTTACAACTTATTTTAGGAGTACTGTATCTTGTACCAAGGTATGTTTTCAAAATCATATGTGTGAAAAATAAAAATCTCTTTCAAAATATCATACACTGTAAGTAGGAATGATGCAGCAGTAAAATAAGTTACTGACATTCAAAATCCTTTCATAAGTGTTTTTTTTTTTACTTGGAAGATGCCTTTGTTCATAGCGTCACAGACCTTATGTAGTTAGCTTCTCTGCACTGCTTTCCTCAGACCTTCAGGCTGTTCATACAATCAGTCCCAAACACACATTACTCATTGTGAGTCAGAACAGTTTCAAAGTTTAAATAGGACACTGCTGGCTGAGTTCATTTAGATGGAAATAGGTGAGGAGAACCTTGCCCAAAGAGCTGAGCAGGCAGATTTTAGCAAGGTGGTCACTGCACTGTGAGGAGGCTAAGCAGGACAGGGTAGGTTGGGAGGTGAGGCTGAAGGCAGTGCAAGAGGATCAGCAGACACAACTGTAGCTTCATTGCTTCTTCTGAGCACTGGGACTTACTCGTGTGTCTCAGCAAGGGTCAGACAATATTCTACTATGAACAACCCCTTTTTTGTGTTCAAGGTACAAGTTAAATAGTTCCTAATATGGTTGCTTTTGTGTGGGATGGAAACAGAGTGAGGGTTATTCCCCACCAGTAGGAAAATATCAAGTTTTGGATTTGAATTCTAAATTATTAGATTATTTTGGGTTATGCTTATTGATAATCAGACACTCCTGCTGTACCCTTGGAGTCTGGGAACATTCAAGCTTGGAGTCTGGATCTGAGAACATCTTTGATTTGATTCACACTTGCTACTTGTGTACTTGCTGCCAACATTGTTTAGATAATGCAGCACATCTGACAGGCTCTGTAGGAAAAGCATGTCAAACAATGATGCTTTTTGTTGTGGCCTGGCTGGAATGTTAAACCAGACTTTAAACTATAGTGGAGTCAAGAAAAGATTAAAACGTTTTTTAACAAAGGCTTCAAATGCAGAAATTAAGCAACTTATTCCTTCCACATCACAACTCTTGGATCACAGCCAGGGTAACATTTACAATGTATTGAAGGAGCTCATTCATCCTTCAGATAAAGAGGGGTTTTTTGGATTTGTTTTGTTATAAAAAAGGGAACATACTTGCAGCACAAAATCTTGATCTGCCCAAGTGTGTCAGAATCCCACTAGAGGATATTCCTCAAAATTATTTTATTTCTCATAGGAATATATCAAGAAATTATTACAATTTTTTTATTACATACTTCTGGTCTGTATCATTCAATTCTCACATCTGAACACCAGCTAATCAGTTACATCACTGATTGCTTTGACCTCTGATGTGACCAGACCAAAGAACATCAGACAAAATGGTTTCTTTAAAGACATCTGATATTATTTTTAAATCTTCAAATCAGATCCAACAAAGATATACAAGCTTTNAAAAAAAAGTTATAAAAACCCAACAAACATCCAAAAATTGTCCAGGACTTGTTTCTAGGAGATGTTTTAAAAACAACTCAGGAAAATAAGAATCTTTCATGCAAGACTCCAGTGGTTATTGCACTCAGGAGGTGTGAATACTTGGGTTACTTCACTCCAGAGTGAAGCACATTTCAATCCTTTGCTTTCTGCTTCTGAGGAGACTGTCTTAAGCATCAAAAAATAATATCATTTATGAAGGGATCTTCTCTGCTGAAGATGATTTCTTCCACCAAGAGAAGAGTGAACAAGATAGCAGATAACTCTATCCGAGCAGAAGAGAAGCTGTGGTGGAATGAGGCTTGGGGAGAATTTTTCTGTAAGGAACACAAATTCAACTGCGAATTTATGACTGAATTATACCACAACATGAGGGAGAATTTATGACGTGTCTAGATAAACTAAGTGATAGTAAGATATAGGTACTTTGACATACTTTGTATCTGAACAACACAAATACATCTGAACAGATACAAAAATATATCAGCTTTCCAGCTATATGCATATGCCAGTGGTTGATCCAGCTAGAAGACAAAATTCCCCAATCCAAGGTAAATACAGACTGCCTCTTGGCAGTCTTACAAGTATCCCTCTGGCTGTTCAAATGCATCCCTCTGACACCCAGCAGAGCACATGGGCAGTTCCCCCACCCAGTACTGCAGCTGCTCTCGTTCTGCTCCAGCAGCCACCTACCTGCTCCATCTTCAACTTACATTCAATGCATTTTTCCCATTGCAGATGTGAGCCACCAAGAATTTTACACGACTTTTTCATTCATTCCCTTCTATGGATCACTGTTAGGATTAAGCACTATGAACTATATTCATAAAATAACCTCACAGACCAAAAACTTCTCTTTAATCATTTATGACCATTCAGCTGGACATTTCTGTCCACAGCTGAGTCTTTATAGTAAACAATAGAGTTATTGTGGGCCATAAAACTCTGTGGAGAGGCCTCTGACATAGTAATGATGTAATATTTGTACTCAAAGGTCTGCTCTTTTTGCCCCATCTTCCTTCATACTTTTTCCTATTTTATAATAATAAGACAGGGTAAAAGAATATTTGCACTAGCACTGAAATCAATACCAAATAGCTTTCCATTTGATTACTATTATTTAGTACATTTTATCCCCCATATTTCAGTGTCTAACAAAAGCTATTTGGAAATGAAATTGTTTCCATAGAGAATAACAGCAATTCATGTTTGATAATTTCACCTGTAAATAGAACCAACAAAGTGATTAAGAGGATATAAATGAAATTTGACACTTATATTCTGGTTGTCTCAAAGTGCCTTATGTACAGAGGTGAGCAAATAATGGGTTATTTCAGTCTGGTGGCTCACATATCTGCCTAAACACAAGGCAAGAAAATCAGTGATGATGAAAGCAGGGGAAAGAAGAGTAGAAACTCCTTCCCTATTAGGATTTTAGGAATTCAAAACAGGGGTGTTATTCAACCCATGATTTTTATTCTGTTACATATTTCAAAATTATTTATGTCCTGCATTTTTCATTCTGTGATTAACATTTTTTGTATTGTCTTTAATTAAAATGTTGTCTGACACAAAGCACAAATGTTTTAATCAAAAATGTCAAAGCAAAGTTCTTGACACTTCAAAATATTCCCAGGTATATATATATTTTTTTTTTTTTTAAATTTCAGTTAATTTTTACATGGTTTTGGTTTCCAATAATTTTTTGGCAAATTTGGTGTTCATTGAATATTTTGCCCCACCTCAATTACAAACACAGGTACACCCACATAACATCCTTTGAGGTAGCAAATAGTCATTGGCCTTCTCCAACAACACAAGACATCAAATGATTTCTGAGGAAAGACAGGAGAAATGAATTTTATCCATTGAAATAAGTCAACGAGCTCAGCTTCCCACCAAAGGCCCTCTGCATACTGCAGATTTCAAGCTCTTACTTGTCTAGAAGCTCCTTGCTTCAAGTTTTGGTGCTCCCAGCAGTACACCAGCAGCAATTTTGTCCCACTGCAGACCTCACCTACCTTCAGACTCCACAGGTGAACTTCCTTCCCACGCCAGCAGGACAGGGAGGATGGTACATACCCCAGTCTAATCATGCCATGGGGTTGGAATCTGAAATATGTTGCAGGTTAAACACTAGGGACATATGGTTTTGTCTGTCTGTCCAATGTGAACTTCTCCAAAAACTGCCTTCAGCCCCTCCTCTGACTCTTCACCTGGGGGGAGGGATGGCTGGATGGGGTCAGGCATCAGAGACCACAGCTTTTACAAGCCATCTGTTCACAAATCTTCTCTTTTATATATGTCTGTAGTGGTTTTAATCTGCCATCCTCACACCGAGCAGCAATTTAATGTAGTGGGTTGAGCACTCTGGCCCAACACCAGTGCACCGACTAACATTATTTACTCATTTTCTGCTGTGAGAGAAGGATTAGGAAAAAAGCAAAACAAGCTCAAAACTTTAAAATTTGTAAAGACAGCTTTATTAACAGAACTTAAAGAAAAATAAGAACCAGAATCAACCTTCAGACACTTCTCCTCCCCCCCCACCTCATTTTCTCCTTCCCACCAACAACATAAAGAGACAAAACCTGAGACTTTCAGTCAGTTTACCACCTCTAAAATAGTCTTTCTTCAGTTCGCTTAGGGAGAGGAGTCTCTCCTGCCATGCCATGGAGACTCTTCCACAAGAAAACTGTTCTCTCGTGGCTCCAATATCACAGTGAATCAGCCACCCAGAAAAGGAAATCTGTTCCCAGTGTGAAAGTCCCTTCCCTCGACACACAGTTCTTCCTGCAAACTGCTTTTGAGGGCTCATCTCTGTCTCATTTGAAGGATGAGCTGTTCTAGTAGAAAACCAAAGGGTCTTTTCTTCTCTCTCTGAAAGCAAGGTCTTTCCTCCTCTATCGCTGGGGCAAGGGTTCTCTTCTTCTCTGTGGAGCAAAGTTTCTCTTCCATCCCTGGGGCAAGGGTTCTATTCCCTCTCATCTCTGTGGCAAGTTCCTCCATCTCTCTCTGTTCACGTTTCTTATAGATCACAGTTATTTCAACATCAGCTTGCTTCAGCGTGGGTGCTTTTGCTCATACTGCAATTAGAACACTGCATGCCCTCAATTGCATTCATGAGTTACAAGGAATAGTCTGATATCATAGTCCCTCACTATGGCCTTACTATGGATTAAGTATGACAGATATGTACCTGGGGTGGAGGAATTTACCCCACACAACGGTGAGCTGTGAGCACATATAGCTGTTGGGTGGGGATGACAGTCTTCTCTATCTCCCCTCAGATAAATAGAGCACATTGCTCTTGAAGGCAAAAGTAGAGCAAGGAATTGAAACCTAATTGCTTTTCCAGTGGGGAACTCAATTCTGTAGCAAGTGTAGGTTTCTGTAGTAGCAACTGCCACGTGTTACTTCCTGGTCTTCTGAGATATTGTACCAAAGGTAAGCAGCAGAAAAGAACTATCTATCCAGGCAAATGGATATAAAATGCATGGACCATAGTAATGAACAGGAAAAAACAATGCTTTCTATGAAAAATTGTCTAACTCAAGCACTGTTTGAAACAATCAGTAATAAACCATAGTCAACTTTTATTAGTATTTGGCCTGACCTACCTAGCTTTAGAAAAGGACCTCAAATAATTTCTTTAATGGAATGAGCTAGATTTATCAATTAGTTTACTCACATAAAATATTCCTGTAAATGTTTAAACCTCATGGAATGATTAGAAATTTGTTAGAAATATAAAAGAGATTCAATATTTATACCAAATTCCAAATGATTCACCTTTCAGCTACAATGCATGAAACCTATGCAGACTTTGTGATGTTTAGCAAATATTCTAAATGTCTCCTGCAAACACAAGTACATCATTTACAAGGAAGCATGCTGTTGAATTAAACACAACACAAAACTTAAGCCAGATGTCCCTCAGGACCACTCCAAACACCCTTGTTTAGAACAAATAGCTGCCGACGTGCTGAAGTAATCTTGGTGCCTATGACATATTTACCTGATGTTTTGACAGGCAAGTCTCTGGTTTTAAATTGGTTATCCTGAGTTCTTCTTCACAGATAACTCCAGAGACTGATGGTAGAATATGGAGTCTTTCACCTGTAAGGTCTTTGGTCTGTATCCACAGTAAGGAGAAGTGCAAAATGTTCCATTTCTCTTTTTATTTTCCCAGTGCATTCATGGTGAGAAGACAGAAGGAGCTATTTGCAGTATGCAACAGAATGTTTAATTACTTGCAATCCTTCATTCCATTTAATGCCTTAGTTGTTCAGCTGAAGCTCACACAGGCAATGAAACTCATCAACACTGGCATTAACTGGAACTCCTGTGAACAGTTTCAGCATTTGTCTTTCCATCTACCACTACAAAATGGAGTCTTCCTCTGCCAAAAAGATACCTCCCTCCAAGTGGCAATGAAACAGAACATTAGTGCACTGTGGAGAAATTCCTATTGATTTCACCATGTATAGGTTGAATTTAGGTTCCAGTGCTGTCTGTCTGGATCTCTCAAAAAAGAATTATTGTAAAAATTGAGTGTTTTCTGTTGCCAAAGAAGACACCTTCATGCATAAAACTACATCTTACATGAAGTCGTATGCCCTACCTTATTAAAAGAGAAAACAGAAATAGGAGGAGACTCCACCTTAGAATTCATAAGGTACTGACAGAGGCTTTTAAGAGCTCTGAACAAACCAAAAAACCATAACAGGGCTTTTGCTGTCAAACAGGCAAGGAAAAGCTTATATGAGATGAATTCCTTTCCTATCTGTAATTTAACAGTTGCACTAGTAGAAGGAAAATGGCTAAACAGGTTAAATAGCTTTGAAATATTTATTTGCTGTTCATAATAACTACATGTATCCCAGTTGCAAACAATTAGTGATGCTGGTGAAGATCACAAAGTAATGTGACAGAAAGAGTGGCTAGTTTAACAGAAAACTATAATAACAATAAGCAATGTAAACAACTAAATCAATTTCTATTGATATACCAGTAAAAGATCATACGTGATATACAGACCTGGCTTCTTCCTACAGATTTTGCTAGCTGTTCTTGTAGAGTATGGCAAGTATTTAAAATTACTCTTTAGAGTTCCTGACATGGACTAATAAAAGCAGCATTGCACTAAACTTGACAGTATTTCTTCTATGATAAGAGGCAAGTAGATAATACCTCTGCTTGCTGTTCCTGTGATATGTAGTTTCTGTGTTGGAGTCAGACACTATAATTTCTTCCATTACGCTTTGAGTCAGGGTCTTTGCTTAATAGGGAAGACTTAGTTGTCCTCCTGCAGTCAGTACTCTTTCTAAACCTCAACCTTGATTATGAGGTGAAACATTTTACATTAAGAAAAGGATTGATGATGCCAAGTATCTGACTGTAAAGGTAGACAGGGATGCTCAGACCCCAACAAAAAGCCATGTAAATAGTTAAAGATGGATACCAGCAGAAGCAAGAGATTTTCCTACTAATATGAAATGGTGAGCTTTAAAAAATCCATTTGAGCATCTAAGTCTCAATAAATGAAAATAGTGCTGTAGAAAGCATTTGTCTACAGAGGCTTAAAAGCACTTGTTGACTGAGATTGTCAGGTAAGAAATCACCACTTCACTTACACAATGCCTAAACCTTGCTCTGTCTCAGAACTACCTCAACCACTTAATCAGCCCTTTGTAATAAATGGCTCCCTACATCCTAAAGAAAGTTTTGCTGTTTATGATGAGTCAAGCACACTGTCAGTGACTACAGTATCTGAACAGAACATTTTTTTCTGTAAATATTTATTTTCTCATTCTCAAAAAGCTAGTCTGTGTAAGCTTTTCCATAACTGACCAGGAAAAGAAGTTCCTGGTTAACTTATAATGTATCTGGTACCTTGGAACCATACTTGGGGACATGGGTATCTTAAGCTCTTGCTTAAATGTACAGTTGGCTGTAGATGTCAAAAGTCCCAGCTGGCCTCATCTCAATAATCTTCATCCATTTCACTGAACTAAGAGTTCCAACCTATGGCCACAGCTGAAGTATAAAAGCCCAGACTATCACACTATAGAGTCAAACTTTCAAATTTTGCTCATCAAAATCTTCCTCATATTTCTAATATCATCAGCACCTTGCAGAACTGAGTGCCTATATTCTGACTGATTCTTTCAAAGAGAAAAAGGCCATCAGAACCAGCTCAAATACAAACTGCATCTGTAGGGACAGCTTGACACTTTGGTTCTTTCCCACAGATTTAAATTTGGTTCTTGTGAACAGGATTGAGTTACATACAACTGAGTATTGGAAAGCATCTGACAAGTAGGCTGGGGAAAGGGTAGGCAGTGTTCTTGTTTTCCTTTTAATTCCTGTAAAGAAGAAACTAATCTTTTTTTGTGTGTTTTTAATGAACAGGCCCTTTTTATGTGTGACAGTAGATTTCGCTTTCAAGAAATCTTGCCTCAGTGAACCAGATGCTTCCCTGAGCAGTAACAGAGGCAGTCAAACAGTCCTGCAGAATGTTTGTGACTGGGAGTGAAAATGGGAAAGGATGGAGACTGGTGCTACAGAGAATACTGAAACGTTGGATTCTTGCCCATACAAGATGAGCAAGGAACATAATTTGATGTAAATAAATATTCAGATTGTCTTCAATGAACATAAATCTGTTGGTCCTGGTGGTTGCATTAGAAATAGTCACCAGTGCTGCTGTTCAAGCATCATCCCTTTACAAAATGCATATTGCAACAAAACACATGCTTGTTATTGGCCTTGCTGCAGAATCCTCATATGCTTTTATTCAGACTGGCCCAGATTTTATGAGGAGCAAAGTCATCACCAAACTCCCTTTAAGTTCAGTGGAAATGGAGTTCCTGGAATTATTTTAAACATTATGCTTTATTGTAACAATTTTTTTTTTTTTAGCCTTTCATTTCCAAGTCATCTCTGAAACTTTGGTACTTCTACGGCTATAAGGAATGGTTTGCTCCATTTTAACCTTTCACATTTTATTAACAAAATCAAAACCAGGACAATTAGATACCTCCTGATTTTCATTTATTTTAATATTAAGGGAATGTTTGAAATGGCACAAGTCTTGGGGAAAGTACTTCAAGCCGTGGCTGCAGCAGCACTGGGGTTCTGGCCACAGACATCAAAGATAACTTGAAAAGAAAAAAAATTGAAACTGATAATTCTTTACATTTGGGGATGTATTTAAATAATTTTGTTTCATATATATGAAAAAAAGGCTAAGAAAAGAGAATTGAGTACTGTTGAAAACCAATATTTTGAATGTACAACTAAGCTATTTTCCAATTTTGTCTTCTTTGGGGAAGACAAGAGAAATAAAACTGTGGAAGATTGAGTAAGCAGGTCTTTAGGAGAATGCCTGCTGGAGAATCTCTGCTACTGGCATCATGTATGGACATTGGAAAATCACTTATTACTTTGTTCTTGTTCCTAAACTCAGATTTTTCTACCTCAAACCTCTGTGCACTAACTACAGAGAGATACGAATATTCCATGTCTTAAATACTTCAGCCAGAGTGCTGTTTATTGCCCCAAAACTGGCACATTGAAGTAACACATGGCAATAAATATAGATATATATCATATCTGAAGTCTGTTGAACCTGAGTAATGTTGCCTGATATATATTAAAAAAACAGTAAAGTTATTATAGTATTGTCAAATGTCTCTTCTCTCCTTTTGTTTGCTGTGCTTCTCCTATATTTTACTTTCCCAAAGTATTTGGGAAGTATTTCCGAAAATATTTGGGATTGATATTACAGCTGAATTCATGACTCTCTTAAGGGAATTTTGCATTTGTGTTTGTAAAAGCTCCATACTTATCATAGCAAGACCTAAAGAATTTTAAGGAAAATTCTGTTTTTCAAAATTCCCTGAAAGCACTGGGCTTTTGAAGCAGGAAATTTTGAGGAGTTTGTGGGTATGAAAAAGAAAAATATAATTAATTGATAACTGAAAATAACATTTGCCCTAAAAAGTGTTAGGGCTGCATTCGGCCAGTTTTGTAGAAGGCAAACATATGAGCTATTAGCAACAAACAGGGTGTTGGAGAAGCTGAAATATAAGCAAGAAGACTGGCCAGATGCTAGAAGTTTTAGTCAGCAAAGACTAGACATTAATTTATTTTATTAAAATCCCTCTTTAAAAGATTAAAACCAACAATAGTTCAGAATTTTTAGAAGTTATTTTAATGATTATTTTTGTATCTACTTACATAAACATTTTAAGATTTGCTACAAGGTCTCCTATTACATTACTAAGACAAGACCTGTAGTGTTTTAAACAAAGTGTATTCATATATCATTTTTTCTGCTTTGGGGGAATTTAAAATAATTTTAAGAGTATCAGAACTGAATTTCTATGCTTATCAAAAACTTTAGATGCTTCCAAATAAATCACAATAAAGGCATGATTTAAATATTTGAACAGCCTTACACTCCGCTTCTTTATTGATCATATCAAAGGTGTCATTGGCATAGACACTTCACCTGAATTTATATTTTAAATGGAGACTTCTGAAGACTGCTGAATACCAATATGTTTAGTAGCTGTGGCATGACAATTTTCATTTAAATAGGAATAATCTTGGTCTTTGGGGCTCGGTACTTCATTATAAATTCCATTACCAAGTATTAATAGTGAGACAATTGTAGCCATCAAATGAAGAGTTCATGTGCACAGGACAGAACATGGACATCACAGGAGCATTGATAACAGGCCTTGATCCCAAGAACTGAGTTTCTGTTTTCTCAAGGCTCTCTCTGTTACAACTTCAAAATCTCCCTGATCGCTATTTAATGAACGTAAAAGTAGGATTGTTTCTCCCTGCATATAACATTTTTTATTTACCTACACTAGATTTCATCTGCCACTTGACAATTTAATCTCCCACTCATTTTCTTTTCTTTTTTGTAACCAGCCCACATCTTTATTCCCCCAAGTAATTACAGTGTTTATTTAGGAAATTCTCAAGGGAGCCTAGGTTCCCTTCTTCTGCCTGGATGCAGCCTGTAGAACAGCACAGGTCATTCCACCCCAGAAATAAGACAATTCAACACTAATAAATGAGAAAGAAATCCCACTGTCTTTCTCACAGAGCCTTTACCTTCCAATGGCTTTCACTCCCAGGGGTGGCCATTGTCCAAGAATTCCTTCTCCCCCATCAGCTGTTCCACTCAAGTTCATGATTCAGCCAGAAGTGATTTCCCACTAAGATTTTTTTCTCTTGAGCTTCTGTTCCAGATGCCTATCTGCATTATCAGTGCCATGGATTAGCCTCTATCAAACCAGGAGGAGGTCTGTGTGCTGAGAGGGGCTGCCTGGCCACAAGAGGGAAAGACAGGAGAGAAATGAGAGAGTGAGCTCACACCCTTCAGATCTATAACCCAGGTCTTGTGACCCCTGTGTCACCAGGTCCAGCCATGCCCTTCTCCCCCAGAAGATGACCTCTTAAAATTGTCTGTGTGCTCTTTAGCAACCAGGATGGTTTCTTCAGAGGCAGTGGGGGTTTTTGGTGGGAGGGTGGGGTGGATGTTCTGGATCACAGCTCTCCCTTTGCATATGTTCTACTCATAAGCCAAGGAGAAGCTGTCTCACTCAAAGCTTGTGTCTGGGGCTATGTAATCCAAGGATTATGTCAGCAAGGGATGAAGGTGTCAGGGTGCAGCTTCAAGTTGAGCTTGATCCCAGAAATGGGCTCTGTCTCTTTTTTCCCATTGAACATCCTGCACAAAACCTGTGGTCCATCTACTCAGATGAAGTGATTAAGAAAGGAACTCACCAGCACTTTCCTCCTGTTTCTTGGATGCTCTTGCAGGAGGGCCCACAGAAGGAACCTGAACTAGCTCAGCAAACAACTTTGAGGGAAGTTGTGTGGAGTAACAGAGTTGATAAGATCTGAATAGGAGCTTGCAGTTCAGCACAGCTGCTCAGTTTGGCAGCTGGGATAGGACAAATAGAGCTGTTCACTCACAGGGAGGAACACCATTTCTACTTGGTTATGACCTCATTCAGGTACAGATTTTAGGGCAGTTAAGGTCATTCTTAAGGTGCTCTGCTGCTAGTGGCAGGGGTTGGAACCTAATGTGAACATGACAAATATTTCATAATTTCTGAAGAGTGTGTTCTCTGTCACCCTGTCCCGATCAGAAGATGGGTCTTTCTGCTGTCACAGTAGCTTTACTAGTAGCAACCAGATTTTGGGGATTTTTACTTGGGAGGCAATTGCCATATTTGGCAACACTCTCCTTCCCATTACCCATGGGCTCCCATCATTGGAGCCCTTATAGTCTTCAGGAAAGTGGTCCCAGTGCAGGGATGGATGATGAGGAAATTTGGCCTCAGGTATCCTAAAGAGACTAATCCTTAATTACTTTAGGTACATCTGAAAAAGAAGTTCGATGAGTTACATTTTGTGCTTACTCAGCAGACCATGATTTTAGATGCCTGGTGTTTTCTCTAAATGTCAGATCTTTCCCAGCAAAAGCCCTGGTATTGACAGGGAAAAGGAGCACGATTTCTCTGAACAAGAAGCAGGTACTTGCATCTCAATTATTCTACAGTAAAGTAAGTTTTTAAAAGTAATAAGAAGTTATTTTGTTATAGGCAAGTATGAGTCTGGAAAAGCTTGTCAACATCTGAAGGTCTCTGTGTTATGCACTTGATCAAGTGTGATGCTTGATATTCTCTGGCAAAATAGGAACTGTAGTTGAGTTCTTGTCTTTTGTGATTGCACTGTGTGTGGTTCAGATTGAGTTAGTTTTCTTCATAGCATCCTGTTTAGTGTTGATGATAACAGAAATATTTTAGCTACTGCTGAACAGTGCAATCAATAGGTTGGGGGTAAACAAGAGATTGGGAAGGGGCACAGCTACAACAGTTGATTCAAATTGACCTTAGAGATATTCCCCATTATGCAAAGTCATGTTCAGCAATAAAACTGAGGGAGTTTTTCCAGAGCAGCTTTTGCTCTGAGACTCGCTGGGCCTTGTTCTGCTGATGGGTGGTGGAGAGTGATTGTCTTGTTGGATATTTTTTCCTTTTTTCTTCATTTCTTAAGTGTCTTTATCTCAAATTGCAAGTTTTTCTCACTTCTGCCCTTATGATTCTCTCCCCCATCCTGCCAGGAGAGAAGGCAATTGGCTGGGGGCTTAGCTGCTGGGGGCTTGGCTAGGGTAAGCTCACTACCATGATCCAAAATAAATGTTAAAAATATTCAGTACCACATCTCCTGCATTTCAGCTGTGACATTAATAATATTTTGATAGTTCCAAACAATGCAAGAATATGCCTGTCTGACTCCCCAAGTCTTTGGTGTAATGTTTCCTTTCTGGCCTATAGGTCTGTATTCTTTCTCATGGCAGGAGCACCACAGGGCAAATGCATGGAACCCCCTGCTACAGTGACCTCCTCTTTGATACTGTTTTCCAGAGCTCTTATGGCATTGGTGGTGTCCTCTTGCAGAGGGGTTTCAAGGTGATTACTCAGTTTTGCCCTTCTGAATGAATACTTGCCAATTGCCATATCACATATATCGTCACTTCAAGAAGCGAAGAGCACAGAAAAATACCCACCTTTTCTCTCTTTCACTACGTTCTTTTACTGTGTTTGGGGACTCTTGCCCACATAATCAAAGCTGCATTGCCAGTGAAAGGAGTCTGTGCATGTGTAAATTTGTGTGGGGAAGGAACTGAGCAGGAGTAAATGATGCCAGTTATTACAGTCCTAACTAATTGATTCCATTCTGTATAGATCAAGTGGAATCCAGTGATAAAGTCTGTGTGGATGTAATATTTACTGTAGATAACTTCTGTAGAGTCAACCTTCTTGAACACAAATAAACAGGAAACACCATTGATTTTACTTCACACAGTGAAGAAAAACAGTCCCTTAGATTAATTTCATAACTGAATGTGTTTCTATGGCCATTCTGCAAGATGTTACAGTAGATGATCCAGTGATTTCTTCCAGTTCTAATCTCTAGGAACACAATTTGATGCAAGTTCTCTTCTCTGTATCCATGCCAAAGATAATTTTTCTTTTTTACAGCTTTTGCTCTTCTTCTAGCCAGAATTCTGCTTTTGCTGATTGGTTGAGAATTATTTGGCTTTCTCAAGTAGTTTTTCCCAAAAGACTCCATCCCTTCCACCAATGGTTCATTGTTCTACCTCCTGAATGACAGAGGCTGCATGTGGATTAAAGAAATAACATATCAAATTATGTGACAGAGAAAGGGATACTCTGGCTTAAAACTGAATTTTGTCTGCCTTGCTTTGGTCTGCTTCTACCTCCAACCATAACTCATTGCCTCTAACCTCGGCTGCTCACAGGGTGTTCAGACACTCTCGGGGTAACGAGATACTCACAGCTCTCAAAGTGCAACTCTAGGAAGCAGAATGGTCCCAGTGCTCTAATGAATGTAGGGCAAGAGGCCAGTCTGGTAGAGAATTCATTCTGTTTTCCAAACTATACCTCACTGCTAGTACTTCTGAAAATATCAGAAAGTGGACTGGAATCTCCAAAAAGATTAACTGTGTCACTAAAACTTCAAATGAAGCCAACAATCCATTGGCACTTGTAAAAGAACAACAATCAGGAAAGCACTGAATTCAACAGACATCCAGTTTTCTACTGAGATGTGAATGAATGATTATGACAGGGTCTATTGAAGTTTCTAACTGAAAAGTAAGCTGCTTTCTGTTTAATTCCCAAATCATGTACGAGTGTTTAGACAAAGTTGGTTGGTGCATCACTAACCATATGTGCCAACATACTTTAGTTCTGACCTGTAAAGTGCATTTTATACTTATTTAGTCACTGGGTTGGGTCTCCTCTGAATTATAAAACTTCATCTTGGATAAAATGCTGTGAGATTGTGTTGTGAATCTAGTCCATAAATTCACACCAATATTTGTTTTTATCAGTATTAGATCAGTCCTGGCAGTTTTCCTTACAAAAGTAATTCCTTTGACAGAGTAGCTGTTTTTATTTCCACTGAAAATAACACAGAAAATTTTCAGTAATAGATGGGCATGAACCAAAATGCAGGTTCCAATCAGTTCTGTGCACCCTTTTACTCTATGGCAAATAAAAATGAATTTTTTCTTTATTTTAGTTTAACAGTCAAATTTAAAGTTACTTCCAAAAGTGATAAATGGTTTCTGCAGATTTCCTTTTGTGGTTTATTTAAGAAGATTTAAAAATTATTTCTTGTATTTTAGCAGATTTTGTGCACTCTACTTTTTCTAAAACTTTATGATAAGTGAAAGTAGTATTCCAAGAAGTGAATGTAATTATATGTGAGGAAAAAGTATATATTTAATTGTGGCTTAAATAACAGACTTCTCCATTTGTTTCACATAGGAAAAAAAAGATTTCTTTGGGAAAGATTTAACATTGTGTTTCTTCAATTAAAATCAGGAGTAGTCTATAATTACACCTTAGATCCTTAATGGTCTTCTAGAAAATCATCAAAAAGAAACCAAACGAGCCTTAGAGATGTGAATGTTCTCATTTCTGCCTACACTACCTACAGAGGCTTTTGAATCAGGCAAAAAAAAAAAAAAAAATTAGATATGTTTCTCACATAGAATCAAAGAATGGTTTGGGTTGGAAGGGACCCTAAAGATCTTGAGTATGGACACCTTTCATTAGACCAGGTTGCTCAGAGCTCCATCCAGCCTGGCCTTGAACATTTCCAGTGATGGGGCATACACAGCTTCTCTGGGCAACCTGTTCCCCACCATCCTCTCAGTAAAGAATTTTTTCCTAATATCTAATCTGAACCTTCTCTCCTTCAGTTTAAAGTGATTCCCTTTTGTCCTATCACTATCAAAAGGATAAGATTTTACATGTCCAAGCAGAGTGTTCAGCCCTTTGGATCTGTACAGGGACAAGATGATTTGTTGTGCAGGTTAGGATTGGGAAAGGTTGATCCTCAGTACCAAGGGCCCAGGGAGGCCCTGTTCAATAAGTCTCATAGATCACAGATCTAAATCTCATAGATCACAGACCCAAATGCCAAGCATAATAGTGGCATTTAGGAGTGCTGAGTGGGCAGTTTTTATTGCTGTTCAAGGACGAGGGCTTAAGCTGCATTTCTTTAGGAATCTGAGACTTCTTTGCCTGTAACATGTCATGTTCTCACCTTCAGAAGAGAAGCCATACCTTCTACTTGGCCACAGAGCTAATATATCTTCCATGTGGTGAAGGTTTTGCCCCCACTCAGTTTTACAACAGAACAATGCAGTACTTTCAGTTAGCTTTTTTATGTGTGGCAGCAGAGGGTCTGAGGTGCACAGCAAGCTGCTTATGCAGCCTACTGTCCTTCTTCTTCTGTGCCAGGGGATGGCTTCAGTGGCACATTCTTCTGCCACTGGCAGTTGCTCACACATTCCCTGTGGTGGTGGCTATACGCAGCAGAGAAGGCCTGCTGGATGCAGACATGGTGCTAGGTAGTTGCATTACCACCCAAAATTCTCTTGAGAATTTAATTCTAAGCCTAGCTTAGCCTAGACATATCCAGTGAAAACCAAAATCCAAGCTGATACTCTAGTCACAAAGTGGAGCAGGAAGATTATATGTATAAAAGGGTTGAAGCATATATATTTCCCTTCTTTCCGGAACATAAATGCCAAAATGGAATGAAAGATTTTCACCACTAATTGAGTTTCTGTTCTTTGTCTGTTGAGGTCAGAATTGTAAAACATCTTAAAGATGCTGTCTGGAGTTTTTGGTTTTGCTTTCTCAGGGGAAAGTATGTTTTGTTTTATAAAAGTCTTTTAATTAGGAATCAGATCTTATCAGTGAATTCTGTGGCCTTCTGAAAGACTATTTTAGCAATGGAAAATGGGTTAAGATTCAGATTTAATTCTCATATAATAGATACATCGTTGATTTTGTCTGATGCTGAAAATAAAAGATATGTGTTATTTCCATGTCTGAGTATGTTGTAATAGCTGATTTGCACAAAATATCAGCAACATTTAACAGGCAAGTGATGAATAGCACTGAGCTGGACCTCAAAAGGCTCCTTCAGACTTTCCTGAAGACTGCAGGTAAACCATTTAAACATTCTTTTGCTTCAATTTTCCTATTGTTAATAAAGTTTGTTATATTCCAATCCTTGGTAAAGCCATTTGATATCCACCCATCAAAAACATACATATTACTAAGTGAATGGAAAACATTAATTTTTCAGGGTATTTTTTGGCATTTGTTTTGATGTTGTTCTAGTTCTATTAAATATGTATGGAAAAAAACCCCAGAGCACTGAACACTTGGAATTTTCTTTTTTCAAAGCCCCATCTTATCCCCAAATAGAATGTTATCAATTAAATAACTAAGAGAAATCTGAAATTCATTCTTCTACATTTTATTAATATAAAAAATACACAATAAAAAATATGTCCAGAGAGTCTCATAATTTTAGACTCTTCAGAGTAAATAATTGTATTTATTACCTGTTTTGAATAATTAAATTATTATCATTATTTCCACAGCAGAGAAAATGTGGAAAAATCATTTTGCAGAGCCTCATCTAGTTTGGCTAGTGTTCAAAGGAAGGTAATTTGCTGTCTCTGGATGTTTCTGACACTAGACCTAAATATATTTTTTGCTTTTCTATAAGAAATGAGAGGTCAGGCATCCACTTTGACTATAACATTTTAGTGGAATGACATTTGGGTACTCAGAAAAAAAATCTCATAATAGAGATTGGTCATTTGCTATTTAAGCTGCGAAGATGAAGGTTTCTTTTCCCCTATAGTATGAGCTGCCCATCCATTTCTTTTTTTTTCTCTGAGCTTAGCAAAAGCAGGTTCATTTATCACTTTGACTCTTTTGGCTTTTGAGTCAGCAGAGTTTGAACACCTCTTATATCTTTTTCCCCTTCCTATTTTTGAAAGACAGCCACAAATACTATACTGAGCACAAATAAAGACAGTCTTTCTCCTGAAGAGCTTTACAAGTAAACATTTGGAAGGCTAGACATTCTAGGAAATCCAGATGCTTGGAAGGACTTGAGTGTAGAAAGGGTTCTGTGTTGGCTGAAGCTAAGCATGAATGTTTTTACCAAAATACGCTACTAAATTTAGCCTGGGTGGCTCAAGAATTTTCCCTTTTTTACCCAGACATTTCTACTATTATGTTTTAGGGGCCTGTTTGTATCATAACTAGGGACACATGAACAGCTCTGGATAACTACAACTTCACTTATTCCCTGAATGGGCTTCGAACACCTGGAATACTATGGTTTCTTACCTCTAATTAGGTTTGGAACACCCCTTGTAGTGTCAGAATATAGTTTAGGTCCATTTATTTTTTTAGTGGTTTCCTAAACAAAGTCAGGTTAGTGACAAATGAGTTGAGAATCTCTTTGGGTTAGTCTGCAGCCAAGTCATCTTTAGACAATCTTACCTGTAGTGGTTGTATGTAGCTACTACAACCCAGGAAACTCCTGTATTCCCAAATCCATCAGACAGAACCACTTCTTGGTTGCTCTTAAAATGAAGCAGCACTCAATTGTTCTTATATTTTTTTTCCCCTCAGTTCCCCTTACAGATCAAAAGCAGATTTACAATGCAGTATTTGGGCTTGCACTGCTCTGGGCTTGACTTGACTTCATGTCTTGATGTGAATCCCCTGAAGTTCATTTGTAATTTTGCTGCATTTGTGCTGTGGTATGGATGTGCTGGGGGTGTGGAGGACTGGCTATGTGATAAGGGTCACGTAGACATGTTACAGGTGGCTGAGCAAGAATTAGGAAAGTGCAGAACTCAGTTAATTTGAGTTGCTGATATGGCGAGGACACGGTGTCCTTGAGTGCAGCTGTTGGGAGATAACAAGATGTTGTGGCTGCAAGAAAGAGGATGTAGCCAAGAAAAATGAGGCAGTGGGGGGGGAGTTGACATTTAGTAGACTAGCCAATTGCTAGACTATGTTACAGAATATGTATGAGGCTATTATCTTATTGCTTAAATATTGTAGTGTGCAAAGAATAAACGAAGCTGGCTTATCAATCATATTGGTTGTGCATCTTCCCTCACTGCGACACTGGGGGTGCAATTCACCTCTTCCTCACTGTAGCCTTGTATTGGTACACTCCCAGTTTAACTCTGCCAGGATGTGGTCTGGGAACTGAGGTGTCCCCTACAATGTATATTCTTGGGAGCTATATAAGCACAATAAAGGAGGAATTTCATTTGCACTTCAGCAAATGCAGTAAAAAAAAGGAATACAACCCTCTGCGTTTTTGGAGTATCTCTGCTTTACTATTGATTAGTAAGATAAAAACTTGAATCCCCGATTTTCTTAAATTCTATTAAAAAAAAATTAAAATCAATTACCACAGACTTAGAGAAGGAGTGCTTTTTAATTACGAAAAATCTGCCCAAAACAAAGGATGAGCTAATGGTTTATAACTTCTAAAGCACATTTTAAGGTTGGGTTATGAAGTGAAAAACCTTTACATATGGAGGTCTCAGAGGAGCTGCCATTTATTAATGTTTTAAACAGATGCTTCACTAAGCAACATATTTAATTAAATCCACAACAGTTGGGCTTGAACAAGACAGATTTTTACTAGAGCAAGCATAAAGTTGAATTCACAGCAACAATTAACCAGACTTCTTTGTACATGTGTTTTATCAAACAGGTAGAGTGGCTTTTCAAAGACATTAATTTAAGTGTTGATCATCATTAAAATCTCTGAAAGCTGAAGATCATAGTGTACATGCAGTCTCTGAAAAGAAAATGTAGGTAGCTATTTTTTCCACAAGGTCTGATGTCATTTCCAATGGACTTAATGGGAGCTAGATTGAACTTCTGTATGTGTTGGTGATACATGTATAGGCATATATATATATATATATTTATATAAAATGATGCTTTTGCATAAATAAATAATTTGAATATGTATGTATAAATAATGTTAAAACCATAAACAATTGTATGGTAAAACTGCTTATATTATAAGCAAGTAAATAGGAACCACTTGCTCATGG
>VZTR01026411.1:208987-219280 GCA_013400775.1 Chaetops frenatus
AAATAGGAACCACTTGCTCATGGCTTCAATATTCAACCTAAAGCCACAAAACCTGATTTCACCAAGTACCATCCAGCTCTAGGAAGGACTAGAGGACACGATGACACCTTCACTTCCCTCGGTTCTCTGCCAAGGAACCTCATCAGGTTCAGAGAATTGCTCTATTATTAAGACAGGAATTTTATTGGTATTGTATCTGGGCTAGACTATTGATCTCAGTGGTGTTCCTCTAGTGTAAAGAGCAGCTGAATAATGTTAAGATCTCTGTGTGGAAAGATTCCTCTGACAACATCATGTAAGGCTGCACACTTTCCTATATTCCTTTCTTTTTTCAATAGAGTGCCTTGGAAGGAGCTAACTTCTTTCTTCACAAAAGTAGTGAAGTCTTTAACTTGTCCCATAATGATAGAAATTTAATCATTCTCTCTGAGTGGATTCTATTCTGAGCTTCATCTGCCGCAACACTGAGATGTGCAGAGCTCCACAAAATACATGAACTGTCAGAAGGCGTTTCAGGGTTTCTTTATTGCAGGAAAGGTTAGAAACTGTTGCTGCCATTATTCTTCTATGTACCCATCATTCCTTGGTGCTTATGCATTTCTGGAGAAAAGCACACTGCAATGCACATTCGAGTTTTTGAGGAGAACTCACTGTCAATTATTTATTGTCAACAATTATTGTCAACATTTATAGAAACTAGAACTGTCTAGTCTTAAGGGCACTAAATAAAGGCTGTGGAGATTCTTTCCCTGCTCTGGCACAGCACCTTTATTTCAGTATAGAGAAAATTATTTTAAGCTTTCCTGATTTTCCAAAGGCCTTTTAACTCCTCTTTGCCTCTACATAATTTGTCCTGTAAAAATTTGGTGAAAAAACTTTTATGTGCTATGGAAATAAGATTTTTTTAATGACTACTAAATATCACTGTGAAGTGATCTATTTATGTCTAACATTACCATGGTGCTATTTCATTAATAGAAACATTTGCATTATTTAATTTATTCAATATTTGGAGACCTTCCAAAGCTGGTTACATTTTTGCTATCATGGTAGGAATTAATGATGATCTACTACTGTATTTCTGATTAAAAGGGATTTGTTTCAAAACACTTTTTACTACACAGCCTCATAATGCTACACATAAAAAAAATTGTATGGCTATTTAATTTACATATTTATTTTTTTAAGCAGCAAAGAAAACCAGCTTTTCTCCATTCCAGAGAAATGTCCTATCAGATTTTGCCAAAGAATAATTGCATTGTCTGGTAAAATGACTGAGTTGTTGCCCATGACAAAAATCTTTGTTCTTTTGGGAACTTGTGGAGATATTTTGCCCTGGGTGAAATTCTCAGTTTTGCTTAATCATTTGTTGTTGTTGATATTATCTGGTTTTATAGGAAAAATTCAGAATGTGACTGGTAGAAGTTTCACACTCTCCACAGCTCAGTAAATTTTTGAAACTTGGAATATTTTGATAGCTTGTGATCCAAGCAATAAATAAACTAAGATGCATAATTTTGTATTTTCTCAAACTGTTTACAAAGGTCTAGAGAAAGAACAGGATGTTATTTTGTGGCTTTGACTATTTTCCTTTTGACTGTTAGGCTGAAAGAATGAAATAACATGTATTCCAGAAGGGAGTAAACATGAGGTACCTTTGAACACACAGAAACAGGGGATCCACTTCTCCTTTTGTCTTTCTCTCCATTCCTTGTCTTCTCTGTGAAATAATATTAGAGTTAAAAAGGAGAATGATGAAAGGTGTGAAGACTGCCGAGAGAGTAGCTATGGTTTTAAAAGCAGATGTAGCCACCAAAGTCAGAAAATAAATCTACACAGGAACAACATTAGAAGTCAAAGGAATTGTCACTAACATAGTATGGGACGTATGTTAGTACTCTGACTCACTGAAAAATACAGGGCATAGTCAGAGTCTCCTTCAGATTTGATGGCAAAAATCCCATTTACTTCAATAGCATAAGATTGTAACTTCTATTTGGAACATGATTGTCATAATTATTTTGGTTGGCTGAAATTCTTTTTTCTTATTTCCCATAATTTGGATGTAAAATTACTTTTTAACAATAGATATAGTATATCATAGCAGCAATATTCTTGTTAATAGTGGGAGATGTCAAAGAATTCACAATCTACAGGTAATTACTCTTTTCTACCTGCAAATATTACAGGTAATTTTGTGAAGCAACACTATTTTCAAGCTATGAGGTATTTCACAGCAGCCCACTGGATGCCTACGCAAAGAACTGAAAGGTCATAGGTATTTTAGTGTAGTCTTTATGCTATTTGTAACTTCAAAAGACCTGTTACTCCTGTATTAAAGATACTCCAAATGTTATCCTATAAATTGTATTCCACTGTGCTAGCTTAGAGACAAGTGTACAGAACAGCAAGAAAAACAAATGGTGTATAAAAGAGCAGCTCAGAAACAGAAAAATATCACAGGTAGAAAAGATCAAAATTGCAACCTGGCTTTCAAACAGGGTTTTCTAAAACTGAATAAAGGATTAACAATATAGAATTCTTCTGGACACTGGAAATATTAATCATAAAAAGTAATAATTTGCTGAGACACATAAAGAAGCTCTTGCTTTTTTGATCCTGTTGGCTCTAGAACTAGCTGCCGTATGGGCTATTATTATTCTTATTAAAATTATTGTCAGTGCTATTTATTGATTACACTGGTCTTCTATATTGTCTGTAAACAAAATCTGTACTTCCAACATTTTTATCAATTATCGTGCTGTCTTCTGGGAATTGGTTTCTTTCAAAGAATTTTACATTTCACAGAACAATAGCAATATTGCCTACAAGTATGATCAGCCACAGGCTGCTTCCTACATTAAATCCAAATGGAAAGCTTTGATAGGCAGAGCTATTTGGAATAAAATTGTGTTCCAATGCCAAGTACTTCCTGACCTGGTAATTAAAGGGTCAATTGAATTTATTGGATTTAATTTTTTACTAGGAAAGCAATTTCGATAATTTTTAAGTTTAGTTTAAAAAATTGTGAATAACTGCTCCAGCTATATATATACATTGAAGGATCATATTTTTAGAAATACAGAGATAATTCAAAACATATGGGTTCTAAAGAGTGTCTTTGTACACAACCTTTTCAAAACAGGTTCCACCAGTGCCATGGTATCTATGCTGTGCTTTCCTGCAAACCACAGCTGGCTGAGGTGAGTAATTGAGGGACTGGCATGGCAGGGCTGCTGGGGTGACCAGGGATCCTCAAAGACAGAAAGGATCCTGCTAACTTGGGACAACCAGGTATTTCAAGTATCTGTAAGACCTGCAGGACCTGGATGCCCTGAGTCACTGGGGTGACTCAGACTGACTGATTTACCTTGGGTAATCCACACTCCTCTGGCTGTTATAACAGAAACAGATGAACACAGAAACTCCTCTTTTCCATCCCTGGACATCAGCTCCAGAGGTTACTGAAATTCTGATACTTGTCAAACTTTGGAGGCATAAAACTCCTATCCTTGATTTTCCTTAGGCTGTTTGGGATGGTCTCCCAACAAACATGCCCCTAAAGATAATTGAAAAATTACCAAGAGGTAGGCTGTGAAATTCTCTGACAAAGGGCCACGGCTTTGACTCCCACCACAGGGAGACACCACCACCGACCTAGAGACCTTCTGCAGGGGAAAGGCAGGCAGTAACCCAGAGACAGCAAGGGCTGCTGACAGCAGGCATGGTCCAAATGAGGCCTTAGAGACAGCATAAATCCAGACTGCTGATGTGGCTGTTGCAGAAGCATTTTTGGTGGTAGTAGTGCAGAAAGAGAAAGATGTGATGAGTGGACACAGCTAAAAATCTAATGCACTGTTTTGCTGTTTATTTCTAGCTATTTTTATTCTGTCTTTTCTATGACCAAAGTGTAACACAGCCTAGGAAAGTGGTCCAAATGGTCTTCTGAATGAAACATAATCACTTTTATTTCCTCAAGCCAAAAGTATATTTAGCCCTGGAACAATAAATCTATCATTGTACTGATTGAAGCAGTAAATAGATATTGTAATCAAAATGCATAGTTATGAAGTGATAAAGTATCTCCAGAGGGTTATGCCTCCCATTCAGTACAACCCTTTTTTGAAGTTATGGTGGGTCTGAAAACTGGACAGCTCCTGGGTTGTTTCCCTTTTTTTTTTTTTCCAGCCAGTACAACAGAATGGGCTGTGGGCATGAAAAGTAAGATAGTGGTGAAAGACATAGCAGTCTGCCCTCTAGTTTACCCTTTTATATTGCACCAAGCATTGCACCTCATGCCTAGCTCTCTGGGAACTTACCACTCCCTAGAAATACTTTCTATAATTATTTGTTACATCACTACTTCTTTTAATCTTTGTTGCATTAATATGATAAAAATAGTATTGTGCTGTATATATAGCCACCTACTTAATATGAAAACAGCTGTTATACATTAAAATATTAAATATTTAAATTTTTTTTTTTTTCTCAGTGTGAAGAAGGCATTTTAGAGTAAGCTCATTGAATCTCACAAGTATTAAATCATGAAGGGCAAGTTTCCTCTATTAAACTGTGGGATGTGTAGTAACATAGCAGTCAGTTTGAAGTGCTGCTGGTCATCTCTGGGGAAATGTTAAACAGCCACCACTTTCACTGAAACCATTGATTTGTTTTGGGTTGTTTAAGGCTTCTTACATCTGTTCAGGTTGTACACTGTAGCTAAGGGAAGTGAGAATAATAGGGCAACATGCAAAGATTAGCTTTCCACCTGGCACTGTCAAGAGTGGAGAGTTCTGTCCATGTGTGCAAAACCTTTCATTAAAAAAAGTATTTCTTTATCTTAACCAGCCACAACTGAGACCCAGTTTGCACTTCTCTGCCTCTGAGTTTGATAAGTGTCTCATACAAAAAATAAAACAAATATTCTCTCAGAATGGCCTGATGATATAATTGGAAGATGGAACTCTTGGAACTATGAATGTACAGAACTTTTTATTAAGTATCTTCTTTCACAGTTCAGATGAGCTCTGTACTGAAGATTGTAATGACATTCAAGATATGCATGCAGGGCTGAACAGCCTGGAGTGAATTTGGTTGTGCAAGAAAAGTTTATGATGAGGGAGGATGAGAATGAATTAACACTGAAATTGTATTATATCATTCTCTGTAGGAGGAGTATACTTTAATTGACCTGTGTACAAAAAACAAAGAAATGTTAATAGCCTTATTTACTGAAAGATATAAGCTGTATAATAACTTTGTCTGCCTCTAACATGAACATATACATTATATTCAAACACTTATGGTTACAATCTCTTTTATTCCTTCCCTCTTAACATAACAGAATCAACCAGGTCTTAAACCACACCGGGTGATACTGTGATAAGCATCAGGGTGTACCCACACTCTTCATCAAATATTAAAGAGGTTGAAGGCAGGAGTCTGGGATGACTTTTACACCCTGTGCAATCTACTGATTCCTCCAGGGTGTGAGTGTGTCAGGAATATGGGAACTGAGAATCAAGTATTTTCAAAAGCAGATGCAGAGGGAGGTGTCTGTACATCTGAGTGCTATAATGGCAACAGGTCCTTCAGCAATACAGAGTAGAGGGAAGATATTGATAGTATGGAGTATTTTACTTACATACTTGTCAGTGTATTCTGTTCCATTTCTGATTTCTTTGCAATGGTGACATCATCCATTTCAGAGTAACTTTTTCAGCTATTTGTATATGAATCTTAACATGTACCAATATTTGAACACTAACCTCTCTCGCTTTCCCATTTCCTATGCATGCAGCTTTGTCACTTTGCTGGGATATCTCCACCTTCTTCAGTTTCACCTGTAGCTCTGCGCTCATCATGATCTTCTCCCTCCTCTGCCTCCTCTTGTGCCACCCCTGGGCACTGCAGATCTTTGTGGTCAGTGGCTCCAGGGAAGATCCAGTTCCCCTGTCTTGGTGCCTACAATAACATTAATCCACAGGGAGACACTGGAGATAGCTTTCACCAGGGATTTAACCTGAATGACAAATATTTTGGCCATTACCTAAAATGATAGCAGGAGCTTCTGTGGCCCAGACAAAGCCATAGTGAAATACAATGTGAAGGCAGATAAACTATTAAAAAAAATTAGTTCTTTATTTTGTTTCTTAATGGTGTGCGTAACTAAGTTTGGAGAGAACCTGCCTGAAGTATTAGTTGATTTTTTTGGTCAGATCGGATCCTTCAAAAAAAACAAAAACAAAAACAAAAACAAAAACAAAAACAAAAACAAAAAAAAAAAAAAAAAAAAAAACAAAAAAAAAAACAAAAAAAAAAAAAAAAAAAAAACCAACCCAGCACAATTCATAAAGATACTGTAGCTCTAAAAGAAATTATTTTGCTGCACAAATTCTTAGAGCACGGGCTTGTATTATTCAGAAGACAGCATAGATGTTCACAGTGGTCAGTTTAGCTTCAGCTATCAATCCCTCATCAGGAAGAACCTGATGATGAGACTTTAACAACTCTCCATTATTGTTGTAGCCCATTCTTTTGCCCTACATTTGTTTGCAGGCTATGGTCAGTGTTATTAGAAAAAAACTCATGTGTAAGAAATATTTTTCAGCAGACATAGCTAGTCCAAACAATATAACATTACCAGAAAAAGCAAAGCTATTAGTATCATAATTTCTGCTGATTTTTCTTGACCTTCTCTATACAGTCACAATCATGATATTACAGAAAACCCAGAGATAACTTACCTACAATCCAGGACATGATACTTCATGACCTACATTTGCACACCAAAGGAAAAGATCCCCTCAAAACATTCTACCCAATAGTTTTTATAAGTATGAACCTTATTTTCCTTAGAAATAAAAACAACAAACAGACAAGAAAACAAACACAACAACATAAAAACAAAAGTCTCACAAAATCTTTGGGCTATTTAAAAGCAATTAAAATCTTCAATGCATCTCAAAATGTTAGATTTTCACCCTGTCACACCTGGATATAGCCAGTATCTTCTATTTAATTAAAGTATATGTTCTGGAAAGGCATAAACTGGAAGACACTAACATGGATCAAAGGCTCTGACTATGAGAATTCAGACATGCAGATGTCTTCCCTCATTAGCTCATTTCAGTGACTAACCAATTAAGAATGTGTGTTTTGTTTGTAGTAAAAGTCTCTTCTACCTGCTGGTTTTATAGTCCAGCCATAGTTTCTTAATAGTTTTATACCTATTCTAATATCTATAAGCATATTAGTCTACAATCTATAATCTTTTCTATATCTTGACAGTGTACACCATGATGTGGCTTATGGCAGGCTTGGAAAGCATATGAAATATGCATTTTGCTTTTGAAACTTCTGATGCCTGACCATAGAAAAAAATTTTTCTTCTACTACAAAACCCTCCAAGAAATAATAAAATTTGGGATCCACTCATGTTTCTAACTTCTGAGATCAGAACTTAATGCAGAAACTGTATTTAATTCTCTTGGAGATAGATTTGGGCAGTAAGAGTCATTATTCTTTCCCAGAATGTCAATTTTTACTATTTCCCTTTCCTTGTTCCCCTTTACCAAGTGGAGATGAAATGACAGTCTTTCTTCTTAGGCAAATGCAAGACTGAGTGGGACTTGACATTCTTGATGATCCCAGAGAGGAAAGGAAGAAAACAGATTGGTGGTTCCCAGCTCTGCAGCAGCTGAGGGAGCAGTGACTCCAGAAAGGGGCTTGCAGTGTCACATTTCTCATCTCTGACTGCCACTGCAATACAGGTCTACAGTGGAGTGATAGTGCTTTGGTTATATGATACAGCTCTTAATCTATTATCAGGATGAAATAGCTATCTAATGTATTTTTTGAAATCATTTACCATAAAACAGATTGCCCCACTTAAAAGGAAACTGGTATCATGTGCATTATATTCTCTGATATATTGTAAGTTTAATCAATCTTTCTTCAGTCGAAATATAAGGAGATATGTAAAAGTTTTTCTGAACTCTTGAGATGATTTTTAGAAATGTGTATTATACAGTTTACAAAATATTCTTATATATTTCCTCATATTTCCCTACCCCTCATTCCATGTTTTATTTCTGCTGAATTTTTCCATGAATAAATTCCGTGATGGAGTAATTCACTGGATACATGAGAAAAACGTTAGTAATGTAAAGCAAATGCATGAATATTGCATAAATTCCATATATTTACTTCATGCCCTGAGGACACCTTTATTTGTACTCAATAGTGTTTCATGAACAGTTTGAGTTCCTAAAGTATATTTGTTGTTTGGTTGAGCAGCTGTATCCCAGGATATTCACAGATGAAACCAAGCAAAATATATAAAAACAACTCCTCGGGGCACCATAAACTTTTAAGGCCCAAATCCTGGTGTCAGCTATTCATGTACAACTCCCAATGATGTCAATGGAAGTTTCATGAACATATCTGAAAACAGATGATGTCCTTTATCACAGCAAGGGAAAACATGAACCAACAAAGTCCTGATGAAACCAGAAACTGGAGCTCATAAGAGACCTAAGTACTGTCACTCCCACTTCAGGCACCCCTAAGTTGCCAGCATTATCCTTTTACTTAGAAGTTAGAACAGATTTCTAAAAAATTCCTGCTTTTCTATAGTTTCAGCATACAGCTTGGAGGGGATAAAAATCACATCTAAAATATTCTGGTTATACTGACTTCCAGATGAGCCAGCTTTCCTCATTGGTGCAAAAGGGGTACAGACTGGGGCTTTTGTCAGCACATACTTCGTAAACTGATGCCCACCAATTCTACCTGGAGGACCAGAGGAAATGGCCTCTGTTGTTGTTTCAGGGGAGGTTTGGATTAGTTATTAGGGAAGATTTCTTTACTGGAAGTGGGTGATGTCAGGCATTGGAACAGGTTGCACAGGGAAGTGGTAGAATCACCACCCCTGAGGTGTTCAAAAGGGCTTGTGGATGTGGCTCCTGGGGCTATGGCTTAGTGATAAACCCAGTGGTGATGGGTTAATGGTTGGACTCTATGGTCCTAGAGTTCTTTTCCAGCCTCAGTGATTCTGTGATTCATGAACCTCTTTTCCTTCCTGTATTTTAGTGAACTACCTGTGAGTGCAGACAGCATCAGCTACACAAGCAGGTTGTCTGAATCCACCCTACAAGCAACTGGCATCCAACTGGGATTTGGTGGTCAGTGTTCACAGGCAGTTACTTCTAGACGCAACTTGCATCATATGTGAGCTGAATCCCCCTCTCAAGGCACCTGACCATCTTCACCTGCTCTGGGGGGGGGAGAAAGGAAGTAAATTATTAACAGAGGCATCACAATTTGGACCCTAAATCTTGGTAGTGTGAATTTAGAACAGAGTGTTTACCACATTAGTTTTCTACCCCAGTAAAAGCAACAAAGCAGTGATAGAACTCCAGACGTACTGCAATGCGTAGGCATCTGAGTTGAAAATAAATGAACTATACATTAACTGCCTGAACAGTAAATCTTTTCTGAGCACTTGAAAGAGTGACAATCTTTTGAACTTTTCTTGATGATGCCCTTTTAAATGCCCCATTTGGTTCCCTCTTCAACAGAATGGAAACTCTAGTCCTACATGTTAATAGAATAGTTGGAGAAACTGCACCAGGATCTGTGCTGAGGAAACTCAGATTTAACTGACAACACTTGCTTACTCAGCAGTGCATGCAATCAATGCATTTTAACTAATTGTCTATTTATTTCTGCACTCTTCAGCTGGTGAGATTTTGTCATGAGGCAGGCCAGATGGCACAGACATCAACACCTGTAATTAGGAGAGAAATAAATGCTGTAGCATCATGGCTTACCCCAGCTCCTGGCTTTTTTAAAAAATCTTGTTGCCTGGGCTTGTGGGCTCATCTGTGTTTTGAAAGCTGAATTTCTTAAAAGAACCCATAACTTTTGTAACATGACTCCTAGGAATAATTTTTGATTTCCTAATTTAGCTGATGACAGACTCGGGAAGGTCTTTTCTAAGAGCCCCTTCTTATTGTGCATAAAGGAGAGAATGCATTTAGAGTAGCCAGCCATAGAGAAAGGTTTAAACATCAGAGGTTAAAGGCAGTGTAGCGGTTTCACATTCACCTGCTCGCCTGCTCACACCAGGCGAGAGTGCGGTGTAGTGGTTTCATGAGAATAAGGATTAAGAGAAATGCAAAGCAGGCCTAAACTTCAAAGATAGAAATAATTTATTAACAGAATAAAAAACAAAAACAAAAACAAAAACAAAAACAAAAACAAAAACAAAAACAAAAACAAAACAAAAAA
>VZTR01026411.1:219795-248207 GCA_013400775.1 Chaetops frenatus
TAGCTGCAATCCCGGTAGCTGCAGGCTGATCTCTCTCTCTCTCCCGTTGGGGGGTGGGAAGCTCGGCCCGAGAGAGGGGAGGGCCGGGAGCTCCCTCCTGGAGTTCCATTCTCCTCTCCCTCAGGCAGGGAGGGGGGAGTAAAAGCAACCTCAGAGCAGCAGCAGCACTGCCCGAGGCGGGGAGGGGGGGGAAAACGGCAGGGTCCCGGCCGCAGCCCCGGCACAGCCCCCAGGCCCTGGGGCCCGGAGCGGCCGGCCAGGGCCACGCCGGTGTTACATTCCCCGTGGACGGAAGTCGAAGAGAGCTTCAAACTTCCCGCTCCTAAAAATGTAAGCTTCGCAAAGACGCCCCCAATGTTCAAGTGGCTACATGAAGTGCCCATCTTAAAATTAGCCAATCCATGGGCTCCTCACCTCTGCTGGAAACTGTGCCCCGGCGGAAGTAGAAAAACAAAGAACCCCCCCAGGAAGGAGAAAAAAAAGTTGTTGTCCTTTAAACCACAACAGGCAGTCAGTGATGAAACTCTGTCAACACAGCCTCAGCTGATATGCAACACCATAAAATCAATTACCAGATTCAATTTTCTACCAAATTTTTTTCTTCTTTTTTTGGCAAATTGCAAATATCTCATGAGATATTTTTGTTTCATTTTCCTAGAACACAGGCAGTGGCATTGCCTCTGTCATAAACCTTAAGTATTCATACCTCAACACATGAATTGAGGCAGAGGGGGTGGAATTTGGGGCAGGGAAACCCACACTACCACTCTTTACAGACACCTCTTGCAAAAAAGGTAAAAGCTGTACCAGTCAAGCATAACTTTATGGAATTGACTGATGCACTGAGAAAAGAATTTGCAAGATGAAGGGAGAAAATAGTCACAGTCACTGGGTGTGTTTATTTTTGCTTGAAAAACCTGAATGTGGCCATTTCCTTTTGAGTTCTAAAGCTTGTATCTAAGAACCTGCTACAGCAGCAGCACATTAAAACACCTATGGCGTTTACATTAGTATGCAAACTGTTTATTCAACTGAATGTACTACATATAGGATGTTTATATTCCTCGCTCTGTTTATATAGGTCATGATTTGGTTTAAGCAGAGAAGAACCAACTAAAACTTACATGAGACAGTGTGTTGATAGTCTGGGTTTTCTTTTCCCTTTAAATCTTCCTTAAATAGGTGTTCCTTTAGCCTCTGTAGATGACTTATAGCAGCAAATGCACAAATGAAATAACATTTTGTTTTTCCCGTCAGCCTATACCTACAGGACCTATATGTCCTAGAAGTAGGAAGTTACTTTCTGTAAGTATCTCTGGTAAAGCTGTGTCAGTCCAACATATGCCTTTGGCTGCTGACAACTTTCATTTCTCTACCACTTAGAGTGCTCATCCATGACATAAAAATTCCCATCCTACTGAACTCCATTATCTAAATGAGATGGAGCACAGAGAGAAACTTTAGTTTCTCCTTTTGTGTGTACAGCTTTTAGGCAGTAATATGGGCACAATGAATGTATTGGAGCTGAGAGTAATGGTGTGAGATCGCTCACACCATTACTTTAGATGGAAATTGAGTCTGTTCTGTCTGCACTGAAGTCTTCTTGAGGCTCTACTTTCTGCTTTATTTTAATTCTCTTTGCCTTAAGGATAATGAATATGGAATTTTTCAAAGACCTTTCCAGCCAGCAGTCATTCCTTAGTCTCAGTTATGTAACATTGGGACTTCTGCCTTGTTGTTTATTTATTTGCATTGTTTTTCTAACATGCTAATTATGAGCTACCCTGTGTGCCCTAACCCTCTGGAGCAATTATTTTAAAGTCGAAACCTAGTAGCAAGAGCTTTCATTTAATCAAATTTTCATTGTTCATGCATTCCAAATTAAGAGCTTGATTCTCTCCTATTCACTTATACATTGTATCTCCAGGCTTTTCTTTGTCAGTGAGCTTTGGAGTTAATTTCAGCTCTGAACCCTGGCAGTTGGAATTTTTCAGTGCTGCCATTTTATCATCACTTGTTCTTTTGTGTTATGATACCACCTGGGAAAAGTCAGACTCCATAACAGTATATGCTGTGCTGGCACAGACCGTGGAGATGGTCCCAGGCCCCACCACCTTGAAATGGTGTAGCATGTCTCTTTAAAATGATAAAACAATGACAAAACATTGTGCCTACCTGATAATAATATTCCATTACTTAGTTTTACTGTCTGTGAGAACCCAGTCATACATGAGCATCCCATTGCTGGAAGAAAGAAATCAAGCAAGGTACAGAACTACATTTAAAGTGCAGTGAACTTAAGGTTGTTACCAGTTTGTGGCTTAGATTCAGACAATATGCACAGATATAAGAGGAAAGCATCTTATGAGGAATAGATAAATATGTGTAAAAATAATTATTTATCTAATACCCACAAATTGGTGCAAATACAAGTGACCAACCTGCTTAGGGAAACAGGTCTTGCTTCTTGACAAATGTATTATCCAGCTCAGCTTCCTGACACTTACAGCACGGTGTGTCCCAAACTAGGAAATGAATTGCATCAGGAGACACAAATGACCACAGTCCCATCACTCTCAAAATCATATCTGTGATTCACCCTGACTTAGCATTGATTGAGCACCTACTTTTGTAAGTCACACCACACCCACTTACGAATAAAGCAGCACAATAAGCAATTATAAATTATTCAGTTTATCTCTGTTACAAGGATAATAGGAGTTATTATTCCTACCCTTATATTCTTGAATGATATCCAGGGTAGGAAACAGGTGTGTGTTTGTGTTTATGGTGGAGGAGATGGCAGAGAGGGGAATGAATGCAAGGTTCATTCTAAAGCCACAAAATAAAAGTAGCTTCGACAATTTGCATTTTGCCTCAGACGGCATTTGAATATTTTTTAAGATATTGAATTTGTTATACTTGATAGCAAGCTGTACATTCAAACAGATGCCCACTCTGAAGTTTTATAAAGTTGGATTAAATATGTTATATATTGTCATGCAAGAAAGTGAAATTTTGAACTGTCAACACATTTCATCCTTGCATCATCTCCTTGATATCCATTCTGAAAATGAATATGGTTTAACAGATTGGAAATTCAGTTTAATTGAAGAAGATGGTGTGTAAACCCAATCTTGATCTCACATTGTGAAAGACATGTAAATTTAGATACAGTGAAGCAATGGTTTTTTTCAAGATGGCAAAATTTTGAATTCTTTTACTGTTTTGCCTGCATTTGACACGACTCATGAATGTAGAGTTTGATTCAGATGGAGGGACAGATTCCCACAACAAGGATTAAGGCCCCTTGGCTGCAGAAGAATAAGACAGGAGCTGAACAGATACTATCTAAAGTGTGAAATCCATAACTTTTATAATTTAAATACTCCTGGCCCTGCCACAATGAATTTCTCTTCTGCTGATTGCCAACAGAAGCCCTTCTGGATTTGTATCCGGACCTGGACTACTTGTCTGGTCTTCAGGTCACTGACAGCAGAGGAAGGAAACAAATGCGCAGAGAACAGGCAGCTTAAAGTAAACAAGAAGGGAGACAAAAGCTAGGTACACACCAGCTAAACAGATATCATGAAAAGTAGAGTTCTGCTCTTGTTGGTACCTGGACTTTCAAGATTTATGATAGAAGAGTGCAATGCAATCAGTTTAACTTTGTAAATTCAGGGCTATGTCCTCATGGGAGTGGACACAAGCAAACATAGAGCCACAGACAAATGGCATAGCACAGCAGCAACATAAGTTCTGCAGTGTTTAGCTCCCAAACAAAGTGATCTAGAAGAGAATTCATCTTGGCTGTGCTCCTTGTTACAGGCAGACCGAAGGCAAAGGAGTACGGTACCTCAACAACTCAAATCCCTTCATTATCAACAGATGTGAGCACAGCTGCTCACGCAATACCAGTGTTGAAATGAGCACTCAAGCATGGGCTGACACGTGTTTAGGGCAGAACAGGACATAGCGAGAGTAGAAATCAAACTGGGGGTTGAGAGAACAACACTTTCTGTTCACAGAAGGACCCATCATATGTTTAACAGGTTCAATCTGTTCTCATCCTGATATAGTAGCATAACCACATGGCTTTGTTATCCTGGTGCAGCCTAGTCAAATGAAAGGGATTTTTCAAATTAGAACCATATTCCAATAGTTGCCTGTAATCCCTAACTCCCTGTTCCTCTGTATTGAGATGCTTCAGGGCTGTATCCTCTCTGTGATACACAATGTAGTTTGGGTTAGAGGCCAGAGAACATCAGGCTGTCCTGGCTGTTGGGAGATACTTCCACAGATTCCCTTTTCCTCTGTCACAAGGGATTTGGATTATTCCATTTAGTCCAGAAATTTCTCTCTTGCAAAATCTAGTTTAATAAAGTTGTGCTGTTTAGTTTAATAAATGGTTGTGCTCTTTACTTTGTTGTAACAGAAAAGAGAAAGAAAGAGAACTTATTGTGCATGTGAGGGTTTTAAACTTGGGGCTTAAATGCTTTCAAGGACATTACATATATGTAGATCTTTTCCTGAGCCTTTCTTCTGTCCCAATACTACTCCTGATATTTGCTTTCCTCCAGCCTCTACCCACAATGGCTCCAGCCATATACACTCTTGCTCCTGAGCCATCTTCCTGAGCCATCAAAGTCTCATGCAGGATCTTCTCTCCTGATAATTTCATGGTTTCTAGTTTACTGGGAACTGCTGCATCCTGCTATGGCAAGAAACGCTTCACAAAGAGTGCACCATTGCAATGTTAATATGTAGTAATCATAAAAGTGAATTTTTCCTATATGTCATAGCTGTTCTCTGAAGATTTGAAAACATATCATTAACACTTTTCATTGTCCCCTGTTTTACAACAACCCCTTCCCATTTGGTAAGAACTTAAGTTACTCCCTTTGCAGATGGCATTGTAAATTTCAGTTACAGCTTTTAAAATTTGATAAGCCTGACATTGCCTACCAAAATTCCTATTAAGAAACAAAAATAAATAGCCTGTCTCTCTGCATGACTTAACTCCCTCATCCATAAATATCTGCATACTTATGTTTCTGAATATGAAGCTGGATGTATACCTTGAAGCACTTAAATCTGACTTTGTTAGAGGGACTTTGCTCAAGGTGATATAACGATTAAGTGGCAGAATTGGAAACAGACCCAGGTCTTCTGGTTCCCACAACACAGAAAAATCACTGGCTCATGCTACTTCCTCCCAGGGTCAATCTATATTTAATGTGAGCATTGTATCATTGAAAGAAAAAATAAATGGTTCCAAAACTTTACATGCATAATTTAGTTTACATAAAATTGACACTTTTCCTCAACAGAATATAAAATCTGCACAAGTATTTAGCAGTGCTCTGAATGATGTAAAAATTAGAAGCTAAAATGTGGTTGAATTTCAAAGGGAAATAATGTTGGGGCACATTTCATGGACATATATTAGTGCAAAATTCAGAGCTGACCCTGCAACTTAGTTAATCACAAGGAGAGTTTCATCTGATATAATTTTGGCACAATTTTCACCCTACTATTTTTCTATACAAGTAATTTTTCTGAAGAAACCAAATTATTGATGAAATTAATAAATTTATTAAAATAATAGTTTTAAAATAAAAGTAGTCTATAATAATATTTTGGATAACAAATTATTTGTGTCATTTTTCTAATTGAATTCTTCTGAGATTATATAAAAATTCATCATATTATCACATATCTAATTCAGCCCACTGAAACTTATTCTACTAATCAAAGTTATAGCAAAGAATATTAATAAAGTAGTAGTAAGAAAATGGTCTAACCCTGGCTTTAGATTAAATTTTACCCATGCAAGAGTTTTCTTCTGAATCTGACTTTTTTTCCAAAAGAGATCTTTCTGTGAATCCTTAACATATAATAAATAGAAAAAACCACATAAGTAGAAAGTGACCGACAATTATTCTCAGATATAATTGAGAATATTGCCTCAGACTTCTTGAAAAGCAACATTACCACCACACTGCTGCAATACACCTTTTGATAGTATAAGTTAATATATTTCAGAAGTTCTTTGAATTTTCTAGTTTTGGAATATTTGTTTAAAAAAAAAAAAAAGGAGAAAAATGAACAACATGATCATCAGTATTCATAATGACATGAAAATAATTTTCAGCTTGTTGAAGTATCTGCCAAGCTTTTCTCCACTTTTAGTTATTCTACTAAAATTCTCAGTGTTATCTCACCAACTGAGCCTTAGAGAACAAAACAGGCTAGTAACAAAATGATGCCCTAACATTTACACATCAAAGGAGATTTACAAAGAGCAAACTTCTCATACTTAATGCCACTGATTTATTACTCCTTAAGAACTCATCTTATGCCCCAATCCTTATTATTCATGGACTTGTGAGGAAACCCAATATATTCAAAGTGGCTCCAAGTACATGAGGTAAATTGTTGCATCAAAGCTCTGAACTCAATGAAATTGCTCTATGCACGAAGTCATTATCATCTGTTTTCAGGGCAGTGATCTTTATGAGCATGTAGGACACTGTGATCTTGCCTTTGATTTCTCCAAAAACCTTGCTAATTTCCAACAATATGCCATAGGACTAAAATGATTGATTGCTCGTGTTAGGAGTTTGTAGGATCTGCAAGAAAATGTGCCACCAAAGAAAAGTAGGAGATTCAAGAATCAAAAGTAACAAATTCAAAACTTGATCAGGGAATTTGAAAATATTATGGAAATAAAATTTTATTCAGTCAAAAAAGTGTGAGAGAAGACTAAATAATGGAATATGATATAATGTCTTCAGGTTCCGGTCTGCCCAGGCTGCTACCAGTGGGGAATTTTTTTCTTGACTTTAATGGTAGTAGAAGCAAGTCCTTTTAACTTTTGAAATTATCTGATCTAAATTGTGTCTGACAGTAGAATAAAGATCTTGTAGATATCTGACCCAATTATTTAATGCCTGTGGTGTTCCATTTACATGTCAAAGCACACGGGATACCACAATTGAGTGCTCTGTGAGGAGGATCTTTCCACTCTGAGGATAAACTCATGCTTTGCTCAAACTACCTTTCCCAGAAAGTGGTATGTGAGAGTCAGTTTAATATGACCTTTGTTTTTTAATCAGCAAAGAAGGGAAGAACTGAAGGAGTTAAACACTGAGCTTAGTTAGAAAAGTATGTCTATGGAATGCCAAGCTAGTATGATGATAAAATAGAAAAACAGATCATCCACGAAAAACATGCATCTATTTTGTGTAAATAGTCTGCAGCAGAATGAAACATTTGGGTATTAAATGGAAAGGCAATTACTATTCAAACGTGAGAAAAAAAAAATTGGGATTTTCCATCTACCCATCCAATAGACACCTCTAAAAAGTTCACAGCTTTTCAAGTGCATCATTGAAATGATGAGACAAAATTATTTAAAATGGAGAGGTTTTTATTTTAATAATTATGTCTCATTATTTTCTGAATATGATACTTTCAAGAATGTATTTAGCTTTAAACAGAACATTTAAGTACATGCTGAGGTAAAGCCTTTGACTTTTTAAAGGGCCTTAATGTAGTTTCTGTTGCTGAGTTATGAAGTTGGTTTTCCTTTGCCTGCATGAGAAATTTCAAAACTTATTGTTGCATCATGCTGGAGAAAGCTGACTATCCAAAGTAAGAGTTCTGATTGTTTGTTGCTTCACATCTTCTTCATAACCATTTATTAGCATTTGTAGAAGTCAAATACACGATGATGTAAAGTACAGTCCTTTGTTTGCACTAGCATGAGTAACTTGTTCATCATTTTTACATATACTTAGTTAAAATTTACACATAGAATTCAAAATGCTAGACACTGAAGGATCGGGATTTGGAATTGTAAAGTTTACTGGGACAAAGAGCTTTGTATGTAAATTAGTAAGATTTTTTTTTTTTAAATTCTCATATAAGGTGCATCATAGGTTTCTAGCAAGACCTGAACTCCTTAACATACTAGCTAATGCATAAAACACACTCCAAATACCCTTCGAAGAGCAACAGAACTGTTAATGAGTTAGTTCTACATTTCCCCCCCAAAAAAATCAATACACAAGAAGTTTAGAAAAACAGATATTCCAAACTCTTTCTGAACCTGAAAAATTTTCCAGGCAATTCTTCTCCAAGATGTTAAGCAAAAGTTCTTGCAGTAATGTAATAGCAGAACATTTTTTTCAGTAACAAGAAATAAATGCCAGTAATTCCTCAGTTTTTGCTTTAAAATGCTTATCTAGCTTCAGTTCAATTCTTAGCTTTTACAGGATTTCTTATGACAATTACTAGTTATCTTTTGGAAGTCAAAGATAAATAATAATTTCACTGTTTTCCCCTTTTTCAGGTCCATTAAGCTATAAAGATTCTGAGAGACTGAGATATAAAGATATAGAAGGATAGATTCCCAACTAGCTTTGGTGCAACTACATTGATTTACATCTTTTGAGGACTCTTATTCTCCACAGGTTTTATTTCTGAGTGCTTTGTGAAACTCTACTTTTCATAAAACATTTGCAACACACCATACATGAAAACATAATCTTTCTTATAAGAGGCAATAAAGATATCTACAGAACATAATTTTTCTGCTTAAGATAAAACAAAGACTCATTTGTAATTGCATGATTAGCAGGAGGCCGTGTCTTTGCTAGTCTCACACACCAGGTCAGATTGTCCAGGGATGAGGCAGAATTTGACTGCTGATTTTGCAGCCCCTTCAAAGGAGGCTGAGCGTGAGAAAGTGAAAACAACTCCCCTTCTACAGAGCCAAGCAACAATTCTAATGGATCTCACTCCAAGCCTGAGCTCTCAGGAAATCCCAACTGAGCCTTCTACCAAACACCTGCTCCGCACTGGGGGAGCTACCCTTACAGGTGTCCCAGTGACACAGGGAGGTGCTGTGCCTGCCAGCTGGCAGCCACGCTCAGCCCTGGACCAGTCTCAGTAACAGTGCAGGGCACACTGCACTGCCACAGCTGAGCTTCCAGCCTCTGCTGCCTCTACCCAACAGCTCAAACAAGGTGTGCTGGAAGGAGCTTCTCCCATGGCCCAGCCAGCAGAAGTGGAGCTGCTCCTGTCTCTTTGGGGAGTTGGGATCCCTGCTCTGAAGTTGTCAAGCTCCTCCCGGACAGGCAGAGGCCAAGTGCCCAACTGAAACAGTGCTCTCAACAAGCAGCATGCCTTAGCAACAACAGCAATCCACAAAAACAACAGTTCCACCTGAAGAGGCCCCTTGCAAGAGTTTAAACACCAAATATAAGATGAAAATAATGTATTTTAAAAAAAAGAGAAAAACAACAAAAACTGGAATTGTGCTCAATTTTGTTTTAACAGGACAAGTTTCTCAACAGTTTCCCAAAAATGGAAAGACAAGTGTTCACAATTATTCCTTCCTGTTAAGAAAATGACAGATTTGTAGGTAATATAGCTGTGTGCTTTAGCAATGCCTTTCACAGTTACAGCATGATTAGAGCAAGAGGCAGCAGGCCTGCCCTTACCACAAAGATGGCTATAAGTTGGACTGTTACAAATAGCCAAGTGCCTTATGATGTTTTATTAATATTCTAGCACAAGAAGAAAACAGAGAATAGACAAAAGAGCTGAGTCTGTTCCATTTCATGAGAAACATGGGAAACCACCAAGCAGAAAACAAAGGACACCTCAAGCTCCCTCCCTTTAAAATATTTCCCAATTAAAATGTTAAGCAAATACCATTGGGTTCAGACTGTTTACACAAGGCTGGTCTTGTCAAAGAATAAATGCTGGCAGGGCAGGCAAGAAAATGCCAAACTCTCTCATCTTCTGTATACCTGTAAAAAACTGCATAATTAATAGAACAGCATCTTTAGACAGGCCCCAAGGGCTAGAACCACAAAATCATTTCGACCCCTTGCTGTCATGCCTACCTCCAAAAGGCAGAACCTCCAATTTCTTTGCCAGTTGTTCCTTAATCCTGAAGTGCCTAATCAGTCTAACTGCCACGTTTGAATCACTTACACTCCCCTAGTTCTGATATGAATGGTGCTGTGCCATGCCTAAGAGTCCCTGCCTGTCCAAGCCCAGGCAGCCTCAGGGCCACCTGCCCATGGCCACCAGGCAAGCAGCACTTTTGAGTCACCCCACAGCTGAAGCATGATCAGCTGGCCCTGCAGGGGCTCAGAGCCATCTCTCTCATGTGGTCCATGGCTGCTGTGGATGCTGCACACTTTCCATCCTTGCAGGAGTGCAATAGGTTTCATCCAGCCTGTCTGTTCTCAGGAGTCCAGATCAAGACACAATTTACTTGCTTTCTCTGGACATACTGGGCCTCCTGGACACCACTGGGAAATGAATTTCAACCTGCTGTCTTAAGAACATAAGAATAATTTTAAGAACACAGACAAACACAGAGGCTTAGAGGAATCACAATGTCGAGGTAAAAATGAGCTCCATCGGGAACACAGGAGAAAGATGCGACTGCATTCATTTGACCTCGGGAGAACCACACACTTGGAAGAGTGAGGGTCTCTTCCCACAGCACTGCTGCTGGCATCTCAGTGTAGATTGCAGCCTGCTCTCCATATTTCAGGGCAAACTGGTACAGTACAAAGGAGTTTTGTGCTGGGTTGTACACTGTCATTAATAAACATATCAAACAGTATATATCCTGATAGAATCCTCTGTACAGCTACTCATCCACCAAGACCTGATAGTTTAAAAAAAATCATTATATTCTAATAACAGTCAAAAGATTTTCTTTAGATTTAGTGTAGTGCTCCCTTCACCAACCCAGTGAGTGAGGAATGCTGACAAACCCTAAAACTCCAGGGCTGGTAAGCAGTTACAAAAGATAATCAGAACTTAAACACCTTAGCTTCTGCATATTCATACAGCTCAGTAAATATTATGCATTTATTAAAAATCTATTGTCATCCTTCCCAGAGGCAGAGGACATACAATGCCTGGCTGGTTTAATCAGCTTCTCTACAAATGAATGGTTTCTTAAAAATGCAGAGTCAGTATTTCCTCTCAAGACATCACTGGGTGAGCTGACCTCTTTAAACACTGTTTATTATAGTAAGTCTGTACTGGCCCAGTAGCCCAACTCTTTCCTTAGACAATTAAACCATGCATTTAATAGGTTTCCCTTGAAGGCTCTGTGAATGCTTGAGAATTATAAATGAAGATCTTAACAGCATCTTTCAGTTGTGTTCTGTGTCTCATTCCCGAATCAAATTTTTTTCCCCAAGATGTGTTCCCATGTCTCTCTTGCTGTCTCAGGTAAAAACAGAAGCTAATGACTGAGTACTATGCTAGTCTCAGCTGTTTAGCTAATTTCATTAGAGCTAACATTCAGTGATATTTGCTGTTGAAATATTTAAGGGAAAAAGCTTTGGGAGGTTCTACCAAATTTTTCATGCATGCGTCAAAAAATAAGGCTGTTTAACTTGATCATCTGGTTTCTGTGTTTTATCTCAGCAATATCTCAAAACAAAATGGATTGCCTTAAAGTCTTCTTGTAAAGTATATCATAAAAGCTAAATAAAACAAAGAACGAGGTATTTTCTTTTTGTACCATTAATTAGTTCAGTATAAAAGCAGAATATTTACATCAAAGGAGCACTAGCTTTTGTCCACAGGGCTAGATTTTCATATTCAGTGGCCTCCATGTCTAATTTGGGCTTTTAAAAAATTTTAGTTTTCATTCTCTGGGTAAAGATAACACAAATTCAGTGAGATATTTTGGTAGTAAATACTACTATTAATAACTTATTTAGAAACACTTGTCTGCAAGTCTAAAGGAAACTTCTAGTTCAAAAGCTTTGGTGTTTATCAGACAGGAAAATGCTACTTTTTAAGAGACATTATTTAATTTGAGAAGTTGAATTCTTTCTTAGCAAATGTGGTTACCATTCTTAGCAATCACCGACTTATTTGGAAGGTCCAGTTCTAAATGTAACCCTGTAATTCTCCTTATTAAATTGTTCTTGTTTAATTTTATTCTACACCATCATCTTTACATCCACTTGTCTTAAAACTGTCTTCTTCAGAGAACTACATAGGAATCTATGTTATTAAAATAACTTGGTTTCTTTAGAAATAATATCTACTAAATATTAAATCTGACAACAAATATTTATTTGGGTTTTCTTTCAGATTTGTCCTGGCTTGTTGCAGACCATCCCAGAATGAGTCAGAGCGAAGATCAGGGTAATTTGAAGTAATTTTCTTTTATTATGTCTGGTTCTTTTATGGGAAATCCTTTCTTTGGCGGGATCTGCAGCAGTCTTGCATTTCTGATTAAAACATTAGCCTAGACTGGTCAGTTCAGACCTCAATCCAAGATTTTAGATTAACCCTTTTTTCTTTATGCTGTTTAGTGAAAATAAGGAAGTTACTGCATTTTTCAGCTGCATATGTAGGCAAAAGCTTAATAAAAAGAAACAGAGGGTGCATAGTTATTTTTAGTGATATCTGATTATTGTGACATTTTTCTTCCTCAAGTATTTAAGTTCTCCTTAAATTTAATCTAATATAATTTTATTTTATATTGGTTTTGTTAATTTTGTTTTGTTTTATCTTGTAAAGGCTCAGTCACAAGATTGGTGTTCTGACCCTTTTTATGGTTACGACTATGGTGATACAAACTGTTTCCCCGTTTTTCCAAAGATGAAGTTATTTTTTTCTGTGAATTCTTTTTCAAAGATCAGCTTAAGAAGCTCATCAAGAAAGACTGCTTCACGAATTACGTATAAAATGAGATAAAATTCTTAGTGTATCTGTTTGCAACAGCAGAGAAGAAAAATAGGAATTAAAGCTGTATGTCTTGTTATGAAAATAGATCTGGAAAAAATAAAAGCTCAAATTAAATCAGGTGCCATTTGTCATATCTATTATTTTTCTGTAGCTAAAGCCTGAAACATATTTTATTTGGAAAAAACCTCACTTCCATAAAGCATTTTACCTAAACCACAACAATCAGCCAAAATACCCTGTGTACATTTTATCTTTCAACAATTTGCAAAAATACTGGCACAATACGTGCAAGAATCTTTTCCATGGTTCTGAATAAAAAGGTAGTATATATACTTGACTTAGCACTAGAATTTACCTTCTGTTACAAAAGCCCTCAGTATACAACATTCAGGAAACAGAAATACAGCCCAATTCCCAACATTAATAGACTTCTATCCAATTTGATAAGAATTGGAATTATTGTTTGAACTTAAAAGCATTGACTTCCATGGACCCTGGATTTTGCTCAAATTTTTAATAAAATATTTTTTTCAGAGCTTTAAAAACCCTGCTACAAGATGTACTTAAAAATTACATGAAGAACAACCATTAATTTTTCACAGTCTTCCTCATATGAGTATCAAAGTTATTTGATTGTGCACATAACATGTCAGAATTGAGGTATTTAATATATTGTAAAACTTGCCATTTCACCTCCAGGAGCCTTCAGAGCCAGCCACCTCATCCTATTTTCTTTCCTTTTTTTTTAACTTTTTTTTAGTATATCAGTCTGCCAAGTCTCCCTAAAACTCCTTTTCAAAACTTTTTGTTGAATTGATTTCCTATTTACTTAGTGATCTTTCTCATCTTCCTTTTGCAGATGGCTTACATTTTCACATAGTGCTCTAAAGGACTTGGGAGTTGCATCTTACTCATTTGTTTTGTCCTCTAACAGCATGTGGCTTTCAAAATCTATGTAAAAAGGACACACTTGACCTATTTACTAGCTCTGAATGGGCAGACGATTATAAACAGAACTCAAATCAAATTATAAACTCAAATCAATTCGTGTTTTAATTTTTAACTTGCACTTGTTATTCAAAAAGACCCAAAACAACAGACTTTCAAAAAGCAGAGGACACTGTAGGGCAAGGTTCTGATTTATCTACTGATTTTGCCTTCAACATCACTGACAACAAATTATTGTTAGGTTTAAAATTACCAGTTTGCATGAAATAGATGCATATAATACACTACTACTGTTGCTTGTCCTGTATTAATCTAGAAGCATCCTGGAAGAATCAGTGTTTCATATTTGCACTGAAGATGTCACAGTCAGTATGCAGGACTTGAGTATGTCTGCTCTGTAAGATAGAAAGAGGCAGGACAACTCACAGGTTCGTGCTGCACAGAATTAGGTGGTTGCTGTTTTATATGCCTTAGTGACATAAGACATTGTTTTTTAAATGTGAAAATATTGCTATTTCCATGTGATTATATAGAAGTTGGAATTCTGGAATTTAAGCAAGGAAAAAGGAGAAGGCTGGCAAAGTTATTTTGTGAGAGTTCTTTCAGCCTAGGTGTTGAGTGGAAGAAATGATGGCAGTACTTATGAGAAGAAAAGGGGATTTGGAGATAAAAGCTGGAGCCATCAGCAGAGCAGGGAAGATGGTAATGAGTAAGTGTGAAAAGGAATTAGTACAGAGCATAAGCAGAGACTGTGTGGCTTATAACCCTGAAAACAATCACAAGAAAAAATGAATGTGAGATGAAACTAATAAGAGATTGAGCTAAGTGACTCAGAGACTATAAAAAGGAAGATGACATAGTCAGAGGACCAAGTAGGAAAGATCATCTTGATGACAGCAGTCTGGACTAATTGAAGAGGCATAAATTAATACTTTAAAAAATTGTTTGGGTCTCTCACAATAGGAGTATTGGTTCAATTTAATTATAAGATTTCTTACAGAAGAAACTTAAAAGCAATACAAAAAATAACGTGATATTTTTTTATCTTCCCTGCTACTCTTTAAAATCCATATAATATTATGTTTCAGAAAAACTATGTGCAGGGGAAGTACAGGACTGAAACTTGATGTTAGCGATCTCTAACAAATTATGCAATATAGCAGAGTTCTAAAAATATAATTGTGAGCTTGTTTGTTTTGTTTGTTTGTTTGTTTGTTTTTGACCAACCCAATCTAATATTTTCTGTTTCCTATGTTATCAGGTTATTCTAGGCATCCAAGACTCACACAACAGTGTTAAAAATGAATTGAGATAGGTATTTCTTTTCCCTATCTGAAAAAACCAAGCAATGGAAACTTGCATTCCCAAGGACTAATTGTTCTTATTCAAAATACCCTTCATAATTCCTGGAAACTACAGAATACTACATTCCCTGAATGGCCACATGTCCCACAGTAGCAGCCTCCAACCCAAGGTAATCTCTCCACCTTAGTTTCCTCTCCCACTCAGAGAGATTCTCAGGCTCCTTTTGACAGCCCCCACCCCAGGTCTGGACTTTTGTCTTCCTTCTGCTCCTGAGCCCTTGAAGTTCTTGCCAAGTCTGCAGCCCAGCCTAAGCCAGCAGGCTGGTTGGCACCTGCTGGGCCACGCTGTCTGCTTCTTTGCCTTTCAGTCATGGCTGTGTCCAGATTCTTCCTGACCACAAAGATTTGATTCCAATTCCAGGCTTTAATCTTGTCCTGAAGTAGTAGGAACCCCATTCTTTTTGGCTGGATAAGTTATTTCTCTTTTCTGCTTGGACCCAAATTATCTGTGCCATCAGTATAATGGTTACCCATTCCCACGGTATTAGTGATGGGTGAAGTCATCACTATCATATCCTCATGAAAGGTAGGTTGTAAACCAATACAGAATAATAACACTGGGTACAATGTGTAGTTTACACTTATTGGAACCACTGTTTGCCTTTTGTATTTTTAGCTTAGGGATAAAACCACACCCTGTCCTCCCTCCCCCGCCCCTTGATGGGCAAACCCAACAGAAACTCTGCAAGTTGAAACTCATGGAGCTTCCTAGCCCTTCCATAATTATTTTTATCCCCAGTGTAAGGGATGATTCAGTCATCAGTTCTCTGAAGAGAGACAGAGATAAAGAGAGAGAGAAGAAAAGAGCATGCTGAATTGCTTTTGGAAATAATCCTTTCCACGTGAAGTGGGAGTGAGTATTAGAGGAACAAATGTCCAGTGGAAGCCAGAAGGGGATGCTTTGTGGAAAGCCCTGAGGGAACCAGGGCATGCCATTATCTGTGGCAGAACGGAGACAAATGTTGTCACATAGCCACTTAACCAATGTTAGGAGAAGGATGTACGTGAGAAATATTTGAAAAAAAAAAATGAAATCTGTGCTGTGTTGTTTATATTTTTGGTTTTCCACTTTACAAAGGCAGGAGCTGGTGCTAGCAGTGCATAGGGCTGACATTGGACATAGAGATACTCTTTGCTTCAACTGTTCGTATGTAGAAGGGGCAAAAGAGAGTGAATCAGTGAATAAAGTGTAATGCAGTACAGGTCTGGGGAAGGCTGATGTGTGCTGGAACTGATTTTTAGAAGAAAGAAGAAAAATCCCCTTATTTAGAAGACTTTCACTAAATAGTGCAGGAAATGGCAAGCATCTCCCCTTGAGACATCTGTGGCAGAAAAGAAATGTAAAAGACAAAGCAAATCAAAACTTTGACAGTTGAAAAAGCAAAACAGAATTAGAGATCTTGAGTTTATTATGAAGAAGAGGCAGAACAACATAGTGTCAAAAGCATGAACTGTACCTACTGTACTCTAAAATGGCCAATCTGCCTGAGAGGGATTGTCAAAAGCGACTAAGAAACATTAGTCCTACTGACAGTTTTGTGTGTCTTTCTGCTTTGGAAATGTAATACTGAGACTAAAAGAGAAACATGGTGATTTTTTAAATTATTTTCTAAGGTTTGAAACCCACTGCAATACTTCTACTCTTGTCTCTAGCCATGCAGGCTCAGCTGCTCCAGAGGATGCGTGCCACAGCAGGTTGTAAAGCTGCTGCCTCTAGTGGAGCCCTCAACTCTCAGTAACAGGTGCATAGAACCAACAAACTTATATTTTGCACAGAAGACAGAAGTCAATCTACTTATTCGAACTTTTTTTTCTTGGTCAAGACAATCTTCAACAACAATTTTTTACTGATCCAGGACCTAAGTTCAGTGGACAGTAGACGCATAATTGAGAAATTCAAAAGAAAACAGCTAACAGAGAAATTTTTTAAAAATGCTGGTTTGGTAAACTTGGAGATGTGTGTAAAAAGTTAACATCTTAATCAGGTTGTTACAGTTCATACAATTTTCATAAGTGGTGTTAAAAGGCTATTCAGAGAGTCACGAGTGACCTTTAGGGAAATAACTTCTACCTCTGGGATCTGACCAACACAATTTGTCCCTCAAGGAGATTTTTTCTTCTTGTTGTTTTATTCTTGGAATGTGGCAGGCAGTCCCTTGAGATCTGTTAGATGTGAAGTGAGTTTCTAGATTTACTTTATGCTAACGGGCCCTCTTCTTTGAGGAAAATAACTTTTGTTTGTATTGTTTATATCTCAGTAATGACTGGTTTTGACTAAGAGCAAATTAATTTCTGTTTCAACAGTGAGGATCTGGTCCACCTACTCAGTTTTCTGAAAAAGACCATACTAGCTTCTCAGCAGATTGCAAATGTCCCCTCCTGTGTTCTATCCCTGGTGCAGGAAGCCATCTACCAATCTTGAGATACGTCTCTTTTTAAAAGGCAAGTCATTCCCAAATGATACATCAGTGAGATACTATGGGGATCTGGACCAAAATACCAGTGAATTAAAATTTGTACTTCTCCAATGGGCTTGGCTCACCTGGGCAAACCACTGTTTCTGAATGGTGTCAGCATGTCCAAGGCGCCACTGGCAGCAAACACATCAGACAGTCCAGTCAGAAGAGGGCCTTGCATGAGCTCTGGGACAGGCATAGCTTCAGTTTACCTGCTGGTTCTACTTTAGCAGGATAATTATCAGAACAACAATGGCAATTATCATGGAGGTCAGCTCCAAAATAAAGGTATGGCCACACATGGCTCCACATTCAACAACACTGAACCTCTGTACCATGAATATGGAATTAACTTTTATGAGATGTTGACCATTGCTGGAAGCATGGCACAGAGTAAGGTGGGAGAATACAGAAACAAGAACACTCCTTTTCTGAGTTAGTGCTGGTTTGTCACACAGAATATGAAGGTGATTATGCATATCCTGAAACCCATAGCCTACGGTTGGTCATCTCTTATTTGGAGAAAAAAGTTTTGTGACTGCATGAGAGGGATGGAAGATTAGTGATGGAAAGAAGGAAAAAAGGAACCTGAGGTTGACAGTGGCAGCCATTAGCAGCTTGGCCATATTCCCCACATATGGGGAAATGCCTGAGACATACCAGGTACTGATAACCAGCACAAGATTTTGAGAGTCCCTGTGACTTAGAGAAGAGGTGAACTTGAGTCTGTTGAGGTGCAGTCTAACATGACTCTAGGCCACATCTGTCACCTCAGGTTGTCACACTCTTTGTGTGACCTCTGCTGAGCATCCTGCAACTCTCTCAGGCAGTTTCATGAATACAAACTTGTCTAATTAAGCTGATGCAGAAGGAGCAGCGTGGATGCTAAAGGGCAGTGAAAGGTAGGTCACCAAGGTGGAGTCATGAGATGATTACAGTGCACAGAGGTCAGGCTTTGAATGCCAGCTGACAGGGAGGGGTTGAGGCACCTCAAGCGCTCTTTGTAGAGGTGCTGGAGCTGCTTCAGTGATGTAGCAGTGGGGACTGCTCAGGGGACAATGGTGAGGACAGGGATGGGGAGTTACAGTGAGTTTGCTCTCACTGTGGGAACCTGCAGACACAGCCCTGCTGGGCAGAATCAGAACTCAGCCTTCCGCAGCCCCAGAGCCATATTGAACAGCAAAAACTCTGATGACGCAAGGCTTGAGAACAGCTTTCACAAGAGATGCTGAATTACAGTTTTCACTCAGTGTCTGTAGTGGCAATATAGGTTAGTGTGACCTCAGATGGCTCCTGTATTCTGGGCATCTTCACCATTCTAGCTACTTACTGCACTTAGCAGTAAACTGTATTTTAATACCCAACCACAGCAAAGTACTTTTATATTTTCTACATGTGTGTTCATATTCTGGGGAAACTAGCTCTGACAGATAGAAATGCTTTAGGTAAAAAATTTACAGAAATATCTAATTTATTCTCCAGTTATCCTATTTTGTTCATCAAAATTATCCCTCTCTTCCAATACATTTTAATTTACATGAATTATGTGTTTCTTCAGGAAATTAGCATATTATGGTCTCCCTTCTATAGTTGTAACTAATAAGAAAGAAGAATCAAGGAAAAGACTGAAGCTAAATGCAAATCCAAACTAAAATCAGTACCAGGTTAACGATGGGCCTATTGGCTAAGGCAGAATACAGCAGATGAATGACAACATCAACAAAATCTAGCTGTTTCTTCATCTATATTTTTAAATGTTGTTGATACTTTTAGTGTTCCTGCAACTGACTATGTCCAGAGGCTAGACCTTAAAGCTAGATGGCTGTGATACTCAGATTCACGTTTAAATGCTCAGCCATCCATGGACATACTCAGCTCCTAGTGAGGTAGAGAAATTCCCTGCAGGTTGTTTAAATGGACTTCAATAGGACATACACACCATTCAGCAGAGAGGGTGCTCCTATAGCTGTTTTTTCTCCATAAAACAAGAAGATTAAAAGTCATCTTGCTATCTTGTGATCATTGTTATTCTAATACTGCTTTTTTTTCCTCCTGCTATTTTCATGAGTCCCCTTTTTTGTTGCTTTCCATTTTCCATGTTCCCTTGTCCTAATTTTATTTTTTCTATTGCAGGGTTGCATTTTGCTTTAACCAGTGTGTCAAAAATTTGCTAATAAGTACCACTGGTACCACGAAATTCAAATATCAGAAAATTATTTAATTGTTGATATCAATGTCATGACATTTTCAGGATCCTAGGTGAAACTGGACAACCACATCTTAGTACTGGTTTCAGAATTAAAGGGTTTTTTAAATCTGAATTTCAAAACATAAGTTTAAGAATGCAAAGTAGCTATAGTTAAAGAAAATATTCACTGCAAGTCTGGAGAGCATTTGACAGTTTGTTGCAGATTTACCACTGTCTCTTTTACTGACACACACACATTTGCCGTCTTAAAGTTACAACCTTCCCAAAATTGCTGTCAACATTCAGCAGAATTGTGGTCTTCTGCTCTTGGCTGCTGCAAGGAAACATTTTTGCCTTCTGGATCGATCCAGAATAAAAACAATATTAGAGTTACGACCAGATGCTGGGAGGGATCCAAAATGATAGTAGCTCTTTGGCCTGGAAAACAAAATTAAGGCACACGTAGGTGAAGAATGCATGCAGGACCAGTTTATTAAGTATCCCCTTAGGTTTCATTGTGTCCATGTATGGTTGAATGGAGTGTTTTATTTATGTGTATCAATAAAAGCTATCTGTTTCTAATGTGGAGGTTGAACTGTAATAAACAATGCAGAACTTGCAAAACATATAATCTCAGAACCACAGTTTTCACATTTTCTTTTTTTTTTTAATTGCTTTCATTGCATTTTAGAGTAAAATGAATGAAGCACAATCTACTAGACCAATTTCAATTTTTTTCCTCATTAAAAGTAAATCTTGCAGTTGGCATCGTTAAGCTATTGACATTCTGCTCCAATGTAATCACATTTATGACTCTGTCAGTAGTGCACCTTTTACTTCAAATGGGAAATACCTCAAATAGTTTGGTAAATTTTACTACTGCAGGTGGGGAATGTCCAGTTTAATGGCCCCACTGTATTACTCTTTGTTATTCACATGTGCCAAAAAATACACAGGATATAGATGGGGCTGAGTTAGTATTGATGGAATTTCCTAACTTTTTTAATACTTAATCTTATGTCCTTAATATTGTCAGTGAACTGGCAGGAGTGGGAGGACTGGGACAGCATACTTCCATTTTGGCAGTAAACAGAAAGTAGATAAATAGCTGGAGAATTTAAAGCAATTTAATCTCACAGGTAATCGGACAAGCATCCCTAACAGAGTCACACAAGCATATATAGATATGTTTACATATTCAGTCTCATTCCTTTCAAAGTCAACAAAACATGATTCACAAATATGCTTTAAATGGCAAAAAATGGCATTTTTGAATCTGATGAAGGTCTGTGTTTGTCAAAAATTCATGTTTCACACAAAGGCAAATCAATAGAATACATTTTATGAGGCTGGTACATGGGTCGTAACTGTGTTCAGCAGACAAGAGGTTTGAACTGGTTCCCACGGAAAAGAATAATCCTCCAAATGAACAACTGATACTTCAGCTTTATCTAATGAGATGGATATTTCTGGGGGTTTGACTTCAGAAGGTTAAATAAGGCTCCAAAATGTAATTAGGAGACATTAGTTGCATCAGTTTTCCTTTTAACAGGGTACAGCTCTTCATGCAGATGTTAAAAAAACCTCACCTTGATATGTTTTTTGACTCTGAGTGCCCAGAGGTGTGTGGCCAGCCAGGGGAGGCATGCCAGGGCAAGCTCACTGACTCAAAGGAGAGGACTTGCAAAACACCCTGGGAATACAAGAATGGAAAATATATAGGCAGGAAGCTCTACTAATAGTTTGGTCAGAAAGAGAACAGAAATGTTCATGAAAACCATTCCCTTTTTTTTTTTTTTTTTTTAACTCCTCTGGAATTTGAAAAGCATAAGCCATTTCTTCAGCATTGTGTTATTTTCCACCACGTTCCAATAACTCTTGTGTTTGAGCAGGTTGCTGATATATTGCTCATTTGTCAACAATATCCCCAAAGGATTTGTGAATACCACAAGGTGCTGAGGGCTATCAGTTCCCTCAGCCTCCATGTCTCAGTTGTTTCCTATTCACTGGTGCACACCGGGGGGCCCATTACATCTGGATGGCTGTACACTGGTGGGAGATGCAGACAGATGCAGTTTTCTCCTGTTTTCCCTAGCTGACTGGTAGATGTTGGATCTCTGCTCCTGTGCTGGAGCTAACAAGGCCCAGCAAAACCACGTATAGCACCACTGCTGTGATGTTCCATCTCTACATATTTGTCAAGAGTTCAATGTAGAGGAACATTTAAATGTATTTTTTGTCAATGCAGGATTGCACTTTGCTACAGCACACAAGGCATTTATTTAAACAGTAACTCCAACAAACCTGTCAAGGTCAGTGCCTCCTGTTTGTGTCTGTGGGAGAGCAGTGGTGATAACAGTGGGACCTGTGTGCATGTTGCTGGCTTCTCTCACCCTTGCCTCACTGGCAGGGTAATGAATCAGCACTTTGGTACATGAATGTACTGTTCAGCAAGTTAAATTCTCAGCTCAATCTCTGTACATCTGTTGACTGGATACAAGTATATGTTCTTGTGCCCTTTCATATGTTCTTGGCACAGATGCATTTTGTTGGCATAAGCGTTAGGCTGAGTTTGTTGGCATTTTAGGAAGTAAATCTGATTTAAAATGCAAACAGAAGAACAAATAAAATAAAGCAAACAAACAAACACACCAGGAGAATGTTCCCAAAGCAGAAGCTGTGCATGGCTCACAGTTTACAAACACAGGCTTAGTCGTCCTGCCCTCTGACTCCCATGGTTTGCTCATCCCATCAGGGAGTGAATACGGAGATTCAAGTGAGCAGCTTTTCATTGCTTAGATGGCAGATGCTTTCTGTCCAGAGGGCTTCTGCCTGATCAGGAGCTTGAGGATGTGCCTTCTGCACTTCCCTCAGCATGCCCAAAGACTTAAGGAGCCCAGAAAATGCCATCAGTCAAAAAGACTTTTCCAAAGTCCAGGGCAAATGTGTTTTCTCTAGGTTATCCGCTAACCTAATTTTCTTATGCGCTTTTGTTCCAAAGAATCATTGAATATATAGAAGTACAAAATTCTGTTTGTTCTTAAAAGCAAAGAACCCACTTCAAAAGCTTTCAGAATAAGTTTCTTATCTACTAGTGAATTTTCCTATGTGGGAAAACTTTGACATGCTTTTTGAGATATTTGCCTGGATGATGTGTGTTTAGCAGTACTTGAGTCCCATACTTTATCATGGGAATGATAGCACGCCGAAATGACTAACACAGCTAACACAGAATTTCATGAAATTACATGTCAGACAGGTACTATTAAACATGTGGGAGATGCTCTAGGGTACTGCTGTATTGCAACTCAGTAATGACAGTAGCTCAAGTGCAACCATAGACAGGATCTTGAGTAAGAGCACCTTGAGGAGAACAAAGGTTATTTTTATGTTAAAGAAAAGCCCAACAAACAAGTTCTGCTACACAAAAGGACAATAGGTCATGTTCAAATGTCAGAATATATATTAAGTGAGAGAAAAACTCACAGTATGTAGGCCATGATTTTTTTAAATAACAGTCTATTATGTTATCAAGTCCATTGGTCATCTTAACAAAGATCAGATAATGAAGATTATATTTATATATCTATATCTGACCTTAACAAAGGTCAGACAATCAATAAAACTCTTCCTTATATTCACACATTTACTGTTTATTTGCTGTCTAGATGCTTAACTGGTCTTACAAGTTTGGGCTTTACAGGAAAGATATTTTGTAACAATATTTTGATATAAAAAGGAATAGTAAATGTCCAAAGAATTTGTAATTAGAAATTTTATCATTTGTCACCATTCCTGCCATTATAAGGTTTAATTTTTTGTAGTCTTTATTATGGTAAAGAAAGTATAGTGACAGTATTCATGGCACAGTAGAGAAAAAACTGCCTGTGAGAAAACTCAGAAAACTCAAAATACAATATTTGGAACTTGATCGGGGCCTCTGATTTTTTTTTTTTTTTTCTTTTTGCTATTGAATTCAATTATTTTTAACTTCTTTTTCTTGTGTTATTAAAATCAGAACACACATAGAATAGTTTGCTGTCTGTTCTAGCTCAGAAAAATATGAAAGCACAGCCTGTACTGAATGATAGGGTTGTGCTTTAATGTCCAGCCATGTGGTTTCTCCATGGAAAACTAATGAGTTAAAGATGAAATTCCTCTTCTAGTTTGCATATATCTTCTTGCAAGGATTCTGCTGAGCAGAAATATAATTGGAGACTCTATAAAATTGAGTCTTGTACTTTTTAATCCTAACATCATAGGCTATGAAACATCTTTCTTCCCACAAAACCATGATGTTTTAGGTCCTAGACATGATGAGTTATGGACATTTTTGAAAAAAAATAAATATTCTCAAAAATATCAGGACCATTCCTCTGAATTGTATTTAATACCATCTGGAAATAGAGCAGGGTAAAAAGCAGAGAAACAGAAGGATATAACACTAATGTCTCAAAGCTGAAAGAATTGCCCTGAGTTTCTGTACTAAGGGCTTATTCAGCACTTATTGAATCAAAAATAAAATTGAAGCAGAAAGTAGGGGGGAGGTTTCCATTCATGCTTCCCATGCTGTTTTCACTTATTGAACTTTGTTCTGAGTTAACAGGAGTACATTCACAACAGTCTTCCACATGGACTGTGTCTGAAATTGTGTAAGCCATATTCAGAGGTGTACTGAAGGTGTACAGAGACATTTCACACATATTGTAGTATATGAATGTGGATTTAAAATACATTAAATGACATAGTGGCTTCAAATACCCCTGATGATTTTAAAAAGTGTTGAAAACTGAAACTATATCCCTCTACTGCCCTATTTCATTGCAGTTTAACCAAGGGAAGAGGGAAAAATCCCATTCTCAAAATATTTCTATACAGAAAGTATAGAAATGTGTATCTGGACCTTTAGCCAAATTTAGGATCAGTAGAAAATGCTTTACTGTTACTGCTTATATGTGTGAAGTACAGCCAGAATCTTTGAGTTTAGGCTAGAAGTCTTCAGGGAATGGACATTTTGACTGCAGTTGTTAAGCACTTTGCTCTATGACTCCTGGTTTCTGACATAAATTCCAAGTTACTCCTGCAATACATATAATAAAGATGGTTTTCCACTGAGGCTGGGACCCTTGGTCACATACAGATGCCATGGAAGAGGTAATTATTGCTAAAAGCTTGGTACTTACACAACCAGAACAAAGTAAGTTAGGAAAAGGGAGAGAATGCTGAATTATGAAATTTTCTGAAGTGAAGAACAAAAAACTTTAGTATTTTTGCCTCCCCTTTTGACTAACTGAGCAAAGTCAGTGATGTTCTCCTGTAGAAAAGCAGTCGGCAATACACAACCAGTTACTTCTGTTGCAGCAAGCAGCAGTTAATTGCAGCAGCTAATTGTAGCTTGCACTTCAATGGGGATTTTTTACAAGGTTTCAAAGAAAAGGATGCCACCTTGATAAGCTGTGACACACAGCTCTTTTCCATTAGGTTGGTCCTTTCAGCTATTGCAGACAGAATTCACAAATTATCCTCCCACCCCTACAGCTCATGTAATTCCCAAAATCTATCCCAAAGATTAGGAAGACTCGATCCCCTTGAATTTCTAAATTAATTTAAACACTATTGTCATATTGCATAACTCCTGGTGAAGACACTGTTTATTCAGAACAAGGATGTTTTTTCTTCCTGGTGTATCTTTTTTTGGAATGCAAATTTTATCCCCAGGAAAGGCCCTGTAATGATAATGATAATATATTTATCCCCATCTAATCATATTTGTCAAGTATTTTAATATAGAAAACCCCTCTGTGTTCGGAGAACGTCTTTTGACATCAGTTGAATTATGTTTAGGATTGTCTGGATCCCAGAAGCAGCAGCAGTGAAATCTAAGAAACAACTGGAATAGGGTAAGACACATAAAAACACATTTTGTGTTTAAAATGAGGAGAGAGAGTGTACAGTAGAAAGACTTTAGCTGAGCAGAGCCAAATTGTAGGCCAAAGGGAAGGTAACTGAGCAGCTGGGTATTCAGGGTTAGGATGCTTACAAGGAACACGAAAAACTGGCTTATTGATGTGTCACAACATTCCTGTGTGACCTTAGCAATCCACAGGCCCAGTTTTCTAAAGAATGTGAGGCAGATAACTCCTCATTTTCATATATAATTAGTTATAAAACTAATATAGTATGTAGCTACTGGCATATGATTAATTATCTTAATTCATGAATGCTTCTCAAGTATGAGTTTCAAGTGTTAGCCTTAAATACCCCTTAATTTTAAGACCCAATCCTGCAAATATTTATTAGCTCTTGCTGTCATGAGTAAGTCATTGCTCAAAAGGAAACATTAGCTACAATGGAATTACTCGTGGTGTTGAATGCTATCATAGAAGGGAATGTTTTCAGAGTTTTTACTTTAGTTACATACATACATACATACATACATAGGTCATTATATATGTATTTCTATATGTATATACACATATACATATTTTCATAAAATGAATTTTACAAACAATTTCTTTCTATGCATTCTTTGCTGTCTTTTTTTAGTTGTGGGTTGGTTTTTTTTCCTGCTAATGCATCTTAATTACGACTTTCTTCAAGGTACAACAAGCAAATGAAAATGTCGTGTCTTCTCTTATCATAAGTTTGAGCTGGTGAAGAACATTAAGTAACTCAAGTCTCATGGTTCTCAGAGCAGATGAGTATGGATATAGCAGTTCATTGCTTTTTCTTCCTTTTTTCCCCTTTTCTTTTTTTTTTCTTTGTCTGCATTTTTAAATTCTGCAGTGCTGTTTTCCAAAGCTGAAATGTAACCCCGAGGCCAGTTCAGACACGGTGTGATGCAGGCCAGTTGAATTGACTGGTGGTTCTACTGCGGATGAGTTAAAGAAGGAATCACCCGAAGCAATGGTAGCTCTCAGAAGGGGGCCTGCCCTTCAACAGTTTAAAGCCTTTGAAGAGAGATTTCCTTTGAGCAATGTGAAGTCTTTGTGGTGATGGGAAACATACATTTGTAATTACAGAAGAACAGAGTGTACAGTAGGAATAGTATAAAAGCATGCGATTTACAGTGTCTAAGGAGAAGCTTTGATGTAGAGGGCCCCACTGACCTAGTTTGCTGCTGAAAGCCCTGGAAACATAAGTCTGACTGACTGATTAGAGTTATAGGGATGCAGGCTGTGAACAACATCCTTCTGCCTCTGCACTGCCACTCCACACTAAATGAATAATCGTTTGCAATACTGACTGTATGGAAATACTATATGAATACAAAATAACTGTGTTTAAAAACGTCATTAAAGTTTTCTGTGCTCCTCTGGGGAAAATGTGTTAAAAAAGAACCGTTGGGAATCAGCATGCAGGCTGGGGAAAAGATTTATCTGGGAAGAATTTTTTATGGAAAAAAAGGTTGGAAACTTCATGCCAGGGCAGCCACCCTTTGGGAAGTTGTGGGGGGAGAATAAAAAAGGATGCTAATCTCGGTTAACAAGGGACAGAATGTAAAGCTCAGAAGTGATACTGATTCTAGTTGGTTATGGTATCAGGGTCTGTAAGAAAGGCTGTGTTTGACAGCAGCCAACAAGCCATAGGAAAAGTGTGCATTTACCTTTGGGGTATGCACTGCTATGAACAAATCTGATATGAGATCCAAGACTAGATATTCCCCTCCCCAGGAGGAATGGGAATGGTGAAAGAGAATTGAAGGAAACAGGCTGCCATGATCTCAAACATCCTCAAACCCAGCTGTGTGATGTGGACAGTACCAGTGCTCCAGCAGCATCCACCAATTGCCCACCAAGAGAAGAGCTGCAGTTCATGGGTCACCTGACATAGGCAGCAAAAACCCTGGGAAATCACACAGTTGAGAGAGTCAGAAGTGTTTCATAATAGTCACTGTACCCCTTTAAAAATGGAAAATAAAGTATTCTTTATTCTATGGATTCAGGCTGAGATTTTTAGTAAATCCACCTCAGATTTGTGTACTAATAGGTTTGGATGGTTACATTCAGACCATTTAATGATTGCTTTGAATTTGGATGCTGAGTTGAACTGAGGTGGGTATCTGGGGGTTTGCTTAGTGACCACATATAAATAATGTTGTGCTGAGGTAGCACTGTCTGCCTTATAATCACTTTGCTTGTGGGAGGAGGGCCAATCTGAGAGAGGTCACTGAAATTATAATGGAAAACTTAATTACATAAAAATAATATGGGTGCATTGGGTGCTTTGATGGACAAAGATGATGTAGGAAAAGAAGAATATAAAGCAAGAGCTATTTATAAACCTTACCTAATGGGAGTAATAGACAACAAAGGATAAATCAGTGACTATTAAACAGTGTTTGTGCCAGCACAAATGCAAACTTTAAAAAGTTCAACCTTAGACCTAGTAAATATAAGGTACTCAGTGAGGTATAGGAGAGACCTTGGGGATCTTGCTGCCTGTAATTCAGCTGTTGGCTGACTCCTGTAGTCACCTCCGACTCACCAGTCACTGACCTGATCCTAGAGCAGAAAAAGCCTAAGGCTTTTCTAGGATTGCAGACAGCAGTGCCCCAACCACCTTCTGAGGCTTCCCTGAAGGACCTTTGATGCCTGTGCATTACACCTGCTCTGCCACTGTGAATATAACATCAGCAGTAAAATAAAATAAATAGTGAAATCAGTTTTTCCAGGGCCAGGTAATTTTTATTTCAAATTTGGCAGGTCC